>JAVIXY010000156.1:43698-82590 GCA_033030565.1 Fusarium nematophilum
TAGAAGGGGGTTGAACGTTGAAGAGGGTCTTGATAGCCCGGGCTACACATGATGATCTGCTCAAGCAAGGGTGAGCAAAGACTACTGGACAGATACTTGGAACTTTGGTTGAGCAGAGCGGCGGGGGGGGGGGGGAGAAGATGGATGATTTTGTGCAGTCGAAAAACCTGCCTTGCCTTTTCTGTTCGATGCATCATTTGGGTGTTTTTGGCGGGCGGAGGGGGAGGCTTTGGCTTTTGGCAAATGGATATCCCTTTGAATTATACCAGAGAGTGTATTGATTGATTAGGATAACGGTTACCCAACCCTTTTCTTCTTCTTCTTTTTCTATGGGGATACCGTTGTAAGGGGCTTTTTCTTCTGCTTCTCTTTTTTTTTCTTTGTAGTAATACCACTCAGGATCAAAGGCTGTGTTCAGTCGAGATTCTGTCATATACCGTTTAGTAAATTGCATGATATATCCGGGAACCTGGGTTCATCCATGCTTGAGTGAGTGGGAGAAACTTGGAAGATCTGCTTGTAGAGAGTGGAGTTATAATTAGCGTTGGCCATCATGATGCACGCCCGGTAGGGCGGGTAGAGTCAATTTGGGACTTTGGTATGATAGGAGAGTCCGATTGGATAGGGAAAATAGGTGCCGGCACAGTTCTAAAACATCCACAAGCAATTCCGAAGTACAGAAGAAGGGTCGCTAAAGCCATGAAATAAGTGCGTCTTTAAAAAAAAAAAAAAAAGGAACAAAAGTGCAAAGTGCAAAAATGCAAAAGTGGGAGAGACATGGAATTAACGAGCGTCGGCATGTGCCCTATTTTGCCGTCCGTTCTCGCTTGGTCAAAACCCCATTCTCCGGCGTAGGGAGCGATTTCGCCGTCGAATTCATCCACGGAGGAAGCAAGCCCGTAGGGAAAGAGAATCCCGAGCCCAGGGATTGGACCGTTGGGAGAGATCTCGGGTTTGTCCGACCCCTCCGGGAGTACGTACCCTGAGCTCCAGAGCCTGCCGGCCGGAAGCTCCCCAATGCCGGTGCCGGTGGGCTCCGCAATCGCATCGCGCAATCCCGTCAAAAAGTTGCCGGTGGGGGAAGGAGGATCTTTTTGCTTCAGAATAGCCTCTCTCCAGCCGGGACCTATAAGGTTCAATTCCTCCCCGCCAGTCTTTCCCAGCACATTGGAAGGGGACAGCTTCAGCAGAAGACATTTTGTATTGCATAAGAAAAAAAAACAATGTCGTCTCGCGCACGGCTTTTCCGCGCCTTGAGGGCGCCCACCTCCTCTGGCAGCAGGAGGAATTGCCTAGCTGCCGGCACTCACAGCGCCGCGGGGAGAGGCCTCAGCCGCGGCCAGACTACTCCCGTCCGATGCATTGCGACCTCAGCCCCGAGGCTCGTCTCGCCGACCGCGGCCCACCACCAGGCGAAGCTGACCTCCGAAACGTACCCGGACCTCGAGCGCGATGCCCGGTTTGCCCAGGTCACGGCCGAGCACGTCGCCCGCTTCCGCGAGATCCTGGGCGACAATCCTTCGGCCGTCATCGACGGCGTCACGGACGGCGGCGCGGCCATCGACGAGGCCGACCTCGAGCCCTTCAACGAGGACTGGATGCACAAGTACAAGGGCCAGGCCCGCCTCGTCCTCCGGCCGGCGACGACGGAGGAGGTCAGCGGCATCCTCAGGTACTGCAACGAGCAGCGGCTCGCCGTCGTGCCCCAGGGCGGCAACACGGGGCTGGTCGGCGGCTCTATCCCCGTCTTCGACGAGATCGTGGTCAGCATGGCGCGCATGAACCAGATCCGCTCCTTCGACGAGGTCAGCGGCTCGCTCGTCATTGACGCCGGCTGCATCCTTGAGGCCGTCGACTCCTACCTTGCCCAAAGGGGATACATCTTCCCCCTCGACCTCGGAGCCAAGGGGTCGTGCCACGTCGGCGGAAACGTCGCTACCAATGCCGGAGGCCTGCGGCTGCTGCGGTACGGCAGCCTGCACGGCACCGTCCTCGGCGTCGAGGCCGTCCTGCCCGACGGCACCGTCGTCAACGACCTGTGCACGCTGCGCAAGAACAACACGGGCTACGACATCAAGCAGCTCTTCATCGGCGCCGAGGGCACCCTGGGCATCGTCACCAAGATTGCCATCCAGTGCCCCCAGCGCTCCCCGGCCGTCAACGTCGCCGTCTTCGGCCTCGAGTCGTACGACAAGGCCCAGCTCGCCTTCCGCGAGGCCAAGAAGCAGCTCTCCGAGATCCTCTCGGCCTTTGAGCTGATGGACGGCCGCAGCCAGCAGATCGTCCGCGACGTCAAGGGCCAGGAGCACCCCCTCGAGGGCGACTACCCCTTCTACTGCCTGATCGAGACCAGTGGCTCCAACGGCGAGCACGACTACGCCAAGCTGGAGGCCTTCCTCGAGGACGTCATGACCCGTGAGGTCATCGCCGACGGCGTCGTCGCCCAGGACGAGACCCAGCTCCGCAATCTGTGGGGATGGCGGGAGGGCATCACCGAGTGCTTGGGCCACTGGGGCGGCACCTACAAGTATGACATCTCGATCCCTCTCAATGAGATGTACAGCCTCGTCGAGGACACAAAGGCCCGCATGCTGGACGCGGGTCTTTTGGGAGACACGCCTGACCACCCCGTCGTCGCCGTGCTCGGCTACGGCCACATGGGAGACTCCAACCTTCACCTCAACATCCCCGTGCGGCGCTACGACGCCGCCGTCGAAAAGGTTCTCGAGCCCTTCGTCTACGAGTGGATCCAGAAGCGAAACGGCAGCATTAGCGCAGAGCATGGCTTGGGCATCGCCAAGAAGAAGTACATCGGCTACAGCCGAGACGATACCTCTATTGGCTTGATGAAGCGAATCAAGAATCTCTTTGATCCCGTGAGTTAAATTCCTTCTCTGCACTTCAGCCTTAAACCCCTCCCCTTGTGCACTTTTGTCCCCCTCTCCCGTACCCCCCCAACCCCGACCTTAGGGCTGACATCCGCCCCAGAATGGCATCATGAACCCCTACAAGTATATCTGATATTACCCCGTTGCCGGGCCTTTGGTCCTCCCCCCCTGCAACCGAGGTTACGACCTTCTTACCCTCCTGCAGCAATGCTGCGGCGTCATTCATGGGGCTTGCTGGCAGCCACACTGATTCTTGCGTGCAATTGACCCCAGAGGCCCAATGCAGCTGCACCTCCCACTGGCTGGACAGAATGGGACTTTGAAATGGGTATGGTAGACTGCGAAATAGCGCCTGAGCATGTCTGCAGCATTCATGCAGCCCTGTTACTGGTGCCGTGGCTGTGCCTGTTCGTCGGAGTAGCGTTGGCAGTAGTGTGGTCGTAGCAATAGCGTGGTTCATGGAAGTGTAGATAAACTCGATAAAAGTTGTAGCGTGCCCTGTGGGAGTCAAATCAAAGATGGAAACTCTTTCGCCATGCAGCAAGGATCCCTGGCCAACCCCCCGCGGAACCGACCCGATAGTGTCTTGTTAGAGACAAGAAGGAGAAAAAGAAGGCCACCATATTGTTCGGCAAAGCTTCCTTGCTCGAATGCGTCTCGGCACCCTGTCCCCATCCCTTCATTGTGTTGGTTGCCCTATGGCAGTACAGAAGGCCCGTCGGCCATTGGAATCCTGCTACGCCGCCGACAGCTCCTCCGGAGCTACCGTTGACACCGTTGTCAATCCGTCGTGTGGCCGCTTCAGCTCATGGTAGTCGTAGCCAACCAGCGGCCGAAGCCGCCATCCCTCCCCATCAGCCTTATGGGGCGGACGATGCAGCTTTGACGCAGCTTTCTCCACAGCCCTGATGTCGAGTGCCGCCGCCATCCCCAAAGTCCCCGACAAAGTCCCTGGGACCAGAAGCCAAGAACAGGTGCCTGTCTGTAAAGCGTCAATCCACACCAGAGCTTCCCACTTCTGGCCTCTGCCGTGGACCTGCGACCCTCAATCGTCATCCCACATCCACTGCCCACCGATGACAGACCCTTCCAAGGTCAACCACCTCAGTGTCATGCCTGTCACGCCCCCGGCCCCTGAGCTGTACACCCGGTGGATACGTAAGCCGAAGTCCCCCAGCGGGCTGGGCTTGGATAGAAGCTCTCCCTCCATCTCATTCGCCCTTTGGGACAGCCCTCATTACCGCACCATGAAACTTTGGCAGGGGAGTTACCACGAAGGGAGACATCTCTGCATCTCTTGGCCAAGCTGGCACCAGGAGCAGAGCTCTTAAAAGGGATGTGGGAGATGGTATTCCGCATCGTGTGGGGTGATGGACGTCGATGGGATGCCTCAATGCAACTGACGTCGGTGACTATTTAGTTTGCAGTATCGCAAACGACGATGCTGAACTCTTGACCAAGCTCAAGCTCCCATCTTCAACATCTTGCTGAGCTGGAAGTATATCTTGCGACGGTGATGTTCTGGACCTGACTTGAAGCACCAGTACCCGACTCCGAGATAGCATGGTTGGCGTTCCAGGCAAGTACAAGGGCTGCGAGACATGCCGGCGTAGGAGAGTCAAGGTCGGTTTCTATCATGCCCTGATGAAGCCTGAGCCGAAGGTTAACCCGAGACCAGTGCAGCAACGAGAGGCCTTACTGCCAGAAGTGTATATCGAGCGGGAGGCAATGCGAAGGGTACGAGAGAGAGCGCGTCTTCATCACCGGGACGCCAGAGAACAAGGGCCGAGTAGCCTCCCATCCCAAGAAGGGCTCCTCGTCAAAGAAGCAGAAGACCCCGACCGACGACGACCCCCCAAGGCTGGATTTGGTTCCCCTCCAGCCTCTGACTTCAGCGTGGGATGACCACACACTCGTGTCAAACCAAGGCGTCGAGTATTCGGTCCTTGTCACAGCGTTGCACACGAGGCCCCAAGACATCTTACAAGACGACTCCGAAGTATTCCATATCTCGTTCCCGCCATACACGCCGTCAGAGTTGCAACCGTTGCTGGCCGACAGGGACTTTCGTGTCAGGGCAAAATGTCTGGCGCGACTGCCAGGTGTCAATGAACGAGACGACTCAGCAGAGAGCTACTGCATTTTCTTCTTCGAGGTTCGCTGATCGCCGTTTTTGGCCCCCAAAACTTGCTGACAAGGGCCAGTATGATTTGTCATATGCATCTGGCGAATCTGGGTCGCATCGGATGAGGCAAATGGGGCCGGCTTACTTTAGCCACTTTCCCAACCATCACTTCTTTGTCCGGGTGTATCGACCGCTGGCTGTGAGTCTCAAACTTCCTCTCGTAATTCGCTTGTTCCATGTGCTGAATGGAATCGAGACCGGGTTTGCCCTCCTTGGCCGGCAGGACACGTTCGTTTCGGCTGCGGAGTGGAAGTCTGTTCCATGGCAGAGGCACCCGAAGTGCCTTCTGGACCAGCTTCTCGACCTCGTTCTCTTTCTGCCCTCCATATTTGCACAAACGGACCAGGTTGTGCCTCTGGAAGCCACGCTTAGTCGACGTCATCGTGCCCAGCAACTTCTCCATGACTGCCTCTCACTCGAGTTACACTTCGATGCTTGGCTCCAACAAGCCAATCGACCGACACAAGAATATCCCCTGGCCTACTGGGCCGAGGAGCTGACGAGTCCTGGTGGTCTCATCCCCTTCTCCAACTCGTACACCTTCAAAGATGGTAATACCGGGCTTGCGTTTCTGTACTATTGGATGGCACAGATCCTTTTCCATCGGTGTATCGAGAACTTGCACCGCGTTATCTTTCAGCCGGTCATCGATGCATACCCGAACATGTGGCCCGACTTGCCGCCCGGCTTGCAAATTGATATATCTCGATACCAACATGGGCGCGTATTCGCCGCAGATATTTGTCGTGGACTTGACTCGGTTCTCGACAGCACCGTGCAGCCTGACATGCTGACCACGCCAATGACGGTAGCGATGGACTTGTATAGAGAAATCAATGCGACTTCGCAGGATGGTCTGATGGAGATAATGTGGCTGGACAACTTTCGGTCGCGGCTGGTTGAGAAGGGACAGCATGTTGCTGGCGTTTTGAAGAGGCAGAAATGGGCTGAAGTCGCGACATTCTGATCGGAGGAGCACCATTTCGTCGAACAAATTTCTGACGGCTGGCCCCTATCCCCCGTTCCTTTTCCTTCCCCTATTTCCTTTATTCACTGACGAAAGGCAAACACTCACCCGGACGGCTTCCACCAACGACTTGATGAAAAGTAGAACCGCTCGACTGCTGGAAACCCTCTTTTTCGCGCGTTTTATATTGCATGTGGGCGTTACGGATACTTCAAGATAGACTCAAATCATATGGCAAGACAAAAATGAGAGTAGTGTTTCATGAGGATCCTGGGTTTGGAGGTCGCTCGCACATGAGAACAGGAACGAGGCATGAGTGATGGCATGACAGTGCCAAAGGCCGTGTGACAGATACACACACACAGTGCCCCGGCGCCGCGGTTATGTTTCTCCGGAACCGCTCGTTGCTAGCGTAGGTGGATACTGGGAGCTCCAGCTCTCAGCCTTCCGCGGATGCCAGGCAGGCTGCAGTTCTGACGAAGCTACCCCGGCGTCTCATCAACGTCAACATCCATCAACCAAACACGACGCCCATCCCTCGACTTCCCACCCTCGCTCTCTGACCAGCGCGCCGACTAAAGTCTCGATAACGGTGCAAATTCCTATTACGATCATCCCCATTCTAGATCTGAATCATGGCTTCCGGATATGACAGAGCTCTGTCGGGTGAGTTCAACACTGCCTTCCGCTTCGTGGGCAATGGCTAACGAAGAGAAATAGTTTTTAGGTTGGTACCGCCTTACCACGTTGGAATTCGGATTTCTAACCCATCATCAGTCCCGATGGTCACGTTTTCCAGGTCGAATATGCCGGAGAAGCCGTGAAGCGAGGTTGGTACCAGATTCTAGGTTGATGGTAACATCGTAGTCGCTCACACTCCGCCAGGAACATGCGCTGTCGGCGTGAAGGGCACGGATGTCGTCGTGCTGGGATGTGAGAAGCGATCGGCCATGAAGCTGCAAGATACTCGGATTACGCCATCCAAGATCCAACTCCTCGACAACCACGTCGCCCTTGCCTTCGCTGGCCTCAACGCAGACGCCCGAATCCTCGTCGACAAGGCGCGATTAGAGGCGCAGTCGCACCGCCTCTCCGTCGAAGACCCCGTCACCATCGACTACATTACCAAGTACGTTGCCGGTGTGCAGCAACGATACACGCAGGCTGGTGGTGTGCGTCCATTCGGCATCAGCACCCTCATCGTCGGCTTCGACAACGGCAGCAAGGTCCCTAGACTGTACCAGACAGAGCCTTCTGGTATTTACTCTGCATGGTAGGTATCTCCGGGGAATCAAGTTGGAGCATAGACTGACTATCCACCAGGAAGGCGAATGCTATCGGGCGCTCGAGCAAGACTGTGCGAGAGTTCCTCGAGCGAAACTACAAGGAGGATATGGATCGCGAGGCGACCATCCGGTTGGCAATCAAGTCGCTGCTTGAGGTCGTCCAAACCGGAGCCAAGAACATCGAGATTGCCTTGATGGCCCCCGGCGCCACCATCGAAACACTGCCTACAGCTGAGATTGAGGGCTATGTCAAGGAGATTGAGCAGGAGAAGCAGGAGGAGGCTGCTAAGAAGAAGACGGGCCGGACCCCGGGAACTGGAAGCGCAGCTATTCTGACCAGATCCCAGGACGACTCTGCTGCGGAATAGAGGACATTTGGGAAGAAATGGCATAGACGAGGGCATTTAGAAACCAAAACTAGTGCCCAGCGGCATTGTACCAACACAAGTAATGACGGGACGCGTTCTATTATTAGGCTCATTCCCTGAAAGTGACAAGTCGCTGCGATCCTCAACGCCGTAAACTTTTCCAATTCTCACTTTCCCTGGGCCTCAGCCAAGTTTGTCGGCGTCGTCGGTCGGGTCGAATATAGACCTCTGCCCTGTCTGCCTTTCCCGATCATCCTTGAGCATCTTGCTGTTTACTCTGACATCTTCGCTCTCGATGGACAGCGCAGCCTTGGGGGTCTTGGCATCGATGATGAAGTGGTTATCGCAGTGAGGGCAGTACTCATCGGACTCCTCGAACTCTTGGGCATCCTTTCGGAAGCACTTCTTGCACTTCTTGCATGCAAAGGTCATCTCGAAGGTTTGCATGAGAGGGTGAGACTCCTGCTCGGTGTGGCACTCAACACAGTCGAACCACTTCTTGCCTAAGGGATATGCGTTAGTTTCGGGGGCTCCTACAGAACGCGCTAGTTTTAAAGGCGAGAGTGCGATCTGGCTGGGACATACAGCAAGCCGACCGGACGGCGACTTGGGCGTTGAGGATGTGCTTGCTGGAGATGAGTTAGTGAGCCCGCAGCTGGAACGCCTTGCTCTTTGATCTTACCACATGATGAAGGTTGTCTCGGATTTGGCTCTATACTCTAAGCTGGCATGCGGAACGCAGAAGAAGTTGTGCAGTTGCAGCGGTGGTGATAATTAATCACAAGGTTCGGACAGAAGGTTTTGGCGGGGTCTTCATGGGGTACTTATTAAGGAACGGGGCGCCTCATGGCCATGGAGACCCTGACCAAACGAGCCACACTAACTAAATTCCAGTGCTCTAGGCAGCGCGGATGCCTTGGTGCCTGCATTAGTCATCAGTGACGTTCTTGTGAAGCAGAGCCAACATCACTCTCGGCCTTTCTTTCATTCCCTTGCTCTTCAGGCTTTTCCTCAGCCCGCCCTCGATCCTCGATCCACGATCCCCGTCAACCACGTCCTAGCCTGTTTTTCGGCCACTCATCAACGATGCCTCCGAAGAGAAAAGCAGGCGGCGCCGTTCAGGGCGGGGCGAAGGCTGGCAGGTCTTCGCGGATGTCGACGCCAGGAGCCGCAACGCCACGCACCATCGATAGCAACGAGGAGATGCTGGAGGAGGATGACGCTCCCGTTGACGAGGCTCTGGAGCGAGATTTGGATAAGAACATAGACCTTTTCTCCCTCGATCGCTACCAGAAGAGACATGCGATCCGGGATCCGCTCCCGCACATATTTGGCGATCGTGACTTTTCCTACCTGGTTCTCAAGAAGGACCATCAAAACCGCCCGCTCTGGATCGATCCCCAAAAGGGTCGTATCATCCTGGAGAGTTTCAACCCGCTTGCTGAGCAAGCCCAAGACTTTCTCATCACCATCGCCGAGCCGCTCTCCCGGCCCACCTTTATGCACGAATACGCCCTCACGACCCATAGTCTGTACGCTGCCGTCTCGGTCGGCCTGTCGCCAGAGGACATTATAAATACGCTGGACCGTTTCCTCAAGACGCCGCTGCCAGACGAGATTCGAAATTTTATTACGAGCTGCACCCAAAGCTACGGCAAGGTCAAGCTGGTCCTCAAGAACACAAAGTACTATGTCGAAAGCCCCGATCCCGATATGCTTCAGACCCTCCTCAAGAACCCCAAGATTGGCCCTCTACGTGTGCAGGGCACAGAAGAGATCACCACCTCGGCAGCGCCCAAGATCGGCGGCCTTGTCATTCCGGGAACGAAAAACGCGGCAGGAGTGAAGCAGGCTAACGGCCTTCAACAAGCCGCCCCAGAGCAAGGACAAGATGAGCAGCCTGTCCAAGAGGGAGATATCTTTGCGACCCTCAACGAAGAAGACGATGAGGACCAGGAGGTGACACACTCTTTCGAGGTTGCGGACAAGGATGTCGAAACGGTTCAAAAGGAATGCCTGAACCTAGGTTATCCTGTCCTGGAAGAGTACGATTTTCGACGAGACGAGGCCAACGCCAATTTGGATATCGATCTCAAGCCTGGCACACAGATTCGCCCTTATCAGGAGAAGAGTTTGAGTAAGATGTTTGGCAACGGACGAGCCAAGAGTGGGCTTATCGTCCTTCCCTGCGGTGCTGGCAAGACTCTGGTGGGCATCACAGCAGCCTGCACGATCAAGAAGGGAGTCATCGTTCTCTGCACGAGTTCCATGTCGGTCGTGCAGTGGAGAAATGAATTCCTAAAGTGGTCTAATATCAACCCCGATGATATTGTCGCCTTCACGTCGGACTCTAAGAACAACGTCTTCACTGGAAGCACCGGTATCATCGTCACAACTTACGCTATGGTTACGCAGTCGAGGAAGCGATCTTATGATGCGGAGAAGATGATGAGATTCCTCACAGGCCGGGAATGGGGCCTGATGCTTCTGGACGAGGTGCACGTCGTGCCGGCCAATATCTTCCGCAAGGTGACATCGTCGATCAAGACCCATTCAAAGCTGGGTCTCACAGCCACACTTCTGCGAGAAGACGACAAGATTTCAGATTTGAACTTTTTGATCGGACCAAAGCTCTTCGAAGCCAATTGGATGGAGCTTTCCAAGCAGGGCCACATAGCCAGGGTTCAGTGTGCTGAGGTCTGGTGTCCAATGCCTACCGAATTCTACGATCAGTATCTCAAGGCGCCGAGCCGGAAGAAGGGCCTTCTCTACATCATGAACCCACGCAAGTTCCAGGCTTGTCAGTATCTTATCAACTACCACGAGTCACGAGGAGACAAGATCATTGTGTTCTCGGATAACGTGTACGCGCTCAAAGCATACGCTCTCAAGCTCCAGAAGGCGTTCATCTACGGTGGTACTGGTCAGGAAGAACGTCTGCGGGTGCTGGAGAACTTCCAGCACAACCCGCAAGTCAACACGCTGTTCCTGTCGAAAATTGGAGACACTTCCCTTGACTTGCCCGAGGCGACATGCCTGATCCAAATCTCCTCGCACTACGGTTCACGACGTCAAGAAGCACAAAGACTGGGACGAATTCTACGAGCCAAGCGCCGAAACGATGAAGGCTTTAATGCCTTTTTCTACTCGCTGGTATCTAAAGACACGCAAGAGATGTTCTTCTCCTCTAAGCGACAGGCTTTCTTGGTTGACCAGGGCTATGCGTTCAAGGTAATCACGCAGCTGGCCAACATCGAGAAGACGCCGGGTCTCGCGTTCGCAGACGTTTCAGAGCGTCGCGAGCTGCTCCAGAAGGTCCTGGTAGAGAACGAAAGCATGGAAGAGGACGACCCCAACGATGATATGTTCCATCAAGGCACGATGGGACGGAAGAAGAAGAAGGGAGCGCGACGAACGGCCGGAACGCTCGGCGAGCTCAGTGGTGGCCAGGACATGGCGTATATTGAACAGAACAAGAAGATGCAGACAACCAAGCGGAACAAGAAGGATAGTAATGCCTTCTTCAAGAAGATTGGACGGGAGAATGCCAGGCGAGCGGCGGCGCAGTAATACAGACCAACTTTGGAAACCAGGTAATAGAAATGGGTATTTGTTGGGTGATCCTAGATTCATACACCTATCTAGTTTGATGGAGGGGGTTCGTGCAACAACCACGAGCATTCATCCCTCAACGAGGAGTGTATATGGGGGCGCATGGAACGGGGAAGACTCGGCGTTTAGGAAAAAGATCGCGGCACGCCGGAAGCCGATTAGATTGTATCGTTGACTCACCGTATCCTTTGTTATACGTAGAAACATGCAGGTAGAATGACGTTTGAAATCGGGATGGCGGCAGCTTCGTCTTGATGTGATCGGCACCAGGACTCGGATGCTGGGGGACGATGGCTAAGCTCGGAGAGAGATGTGCCGGTGATACGGCGATACCGGACTGCGGTGAACTCATCCATTGAGCGGTAAGCGAAGCATTCCATCGCCAAGGGGGGCCATGTTTATCACACCACAGGCCGTCCTGTGCCTCGAGCTCATGATGCGATGCTCACGATCTTTTGGAGGTTGTCTGCCAACATGGCAAACCACAAGACGATCCCCCTTCCAGGGATCCGGTTTCAAGTCCGGCCATGTCATTTTAGAGTCAAAGCCCCCAAGGGGCCGGGGCCTTTTTAGTGCGCACTTAGTGATCTGGGGGTAAAAAGCTTGGCGATACTAGGGCTGAAGGAGGTTGTTTCTTGGATGCATCCATTTCGTGACATGGGGGGCGGGGAGAAAGCATGTACAACAACAAAAGGGTGACGTGGTACCGCTTTCTTTGGGTGTGCACAGCCAGCTTATGCTGTGCTTACTTTATATGAAAAGATAAGACTTTGATATTGCTTGGGGGCACTGGACATGGCAAGTTGGGGGAGGGGGTGAATGGGCATGACCTGATGATGAGGTGGTCTAGATTCGCCGTTGCTCACATCTCATTTTCATCATGGTCATTAGGTATAGTACATGCAAATATTCGGAGCTGGGGAACCGAAAGGGGGAGTTCGGAGGTTGGCATTTGTCCATGATCACGAAGCGGTCAAAGGGTTCACTCGCCCTCCCTGGCCCTCCCCGGCCCTCCCCAACGGCTCCCACGACTCCGGGTCCGGCGACGGACTCCGTCGTCGTGCAGGAATCTCTATGCATGCAGTTCGTTTCTTTGTGCGGCGTTGTCTCGGGTTTTGTTGTGGCTGAGAAACACAGAGGAAAAAAAGTGTCCAGACGGAGACGCCGGCAGTAGCCGGGCCCGGACTTACTGGGTCCAATTCGTTTGTAGCGGTGACATCATTTTTCTTCCCGTGATGTGAGAGAGCTCAGGGCATCTGTGCCTGCCGATGCAAAAGTGGAATTGAATCGCCACTTGAAGATGCCGATGCCGACAAAGATGAAAAGATGGTGAGGATGGAGAAGAGACCCCATAATTATCCAGTACGTATAGAATTCACGGTTACTTGGAGAGTTTGGATGTCTTGATTATTCAAGCAACAACCCGACAAAACGGCCCTAATTTTAGGACGACGGCCCCGGCTCATCCATGTTTTTTTCGTCGTGACCCTCTTCGAACTTGGCTGCTTGCAAATGTTCCTGGCTCCTTGACGAGTGCCGGGGCGGAGTGGAATGATTGGGTGTTCCGTGTTTTCTATGGTAGGGCAGGGTCTTTTTTTTTCTTCTTTCCCTTCCTTATCGTTCGGATCCGGGAATTTGCAATCTTGCAACACCCGTGAACCCCCGTGTACCGTGTACCATGCGTGTGGTTTCACCGGATCTCTTAATTTTCCTTGGCTCATTGAAATAGCAATTCGAGATTTTTTACCAGGCATACCATTGGCCCGATAAAAGCTCTGCGGTCTGCTGCAGGTCGCTCACGCACAGCCCAAGACAAGGGGGGGCGCGAACCCCCGGGCGCCTCTTTGCTTCTGCGGACAGCTTCTGCGAAAGCTCCAGCGGGTCGTCATCCACACTGACGTTTTCTAGTAGCAGCAAGCCAGGGATCAGCAAAGTAAGGCACCAGCAACAGCCGGAGCCCGAGAGGATGAAGGGGAAAGAGGAGCAATCTCGTCTATGAATGGGATACGCTGGAGCAAATTGGCTTGGCGTCGTCAGATCAGCAGCCATCAAGTTCCCATCATGATCGCCCAATGGGAGAATGCAGCTCGGGTCCTCAGCCATCGGGCAGGAGGACCAGCGGGCGTCGCAACGGCTTTGTTGTGCCTCCCGTTGTTTCCCGCTCGGAAACGGAGGGCATCCAATTGAGGTCAGCTCGACACCCTCTCACATGTTCCGTTGTGTGCTGTCAGTTGTTGGTGGTGGTGGTGTTGCCCTCGCTTCCCACTTGCGTGCTCGCTCGTTTCCCGACTCGAGCCCTTCTCCCCAACGGGCCTTGAGACGGCCGAGATGGGTCCCTGTCAGGGCGGCTAGTAAAAGACCAGCGCTGGCGGATGGCGGAGCGGGCATTTACCAGCACCGGGGAACTCGTCCCGAGCAGAGAGAGTGGATGTTGGACATGCCCCGGGACGAGGATGTGAGTGATAAGCGTTTTTCCCTCTCGCGTTTTCTTCCTCTCCTTCTCCTTGGTTTTTCGCCGCCGTCGGGTCTCCATCCATCTGCATGCAGCTCCTGTGCAACCCCTGCCCTGGCCTTGACCCTGGCCCTGTCAATGCCGCGCGTGCTTGCTCTGGTGGGAACTGCTCTTCTGCTTGATGTGCCTGGATCACCATGGGCCCTGCTGGGTCTTGATATCTTGTTGGCTTCCAGGCTCGTGGGTGGCTGTAGCTTTGGATCTGACTCTTCACACCCTTGCCAGAAATGTGCCCTTTGCCGCGCCCAGGACGGGACCTTGCGTTGCAGCTTGTTGCTTGTTTCTTGCTCAGGTTGCTATGCCATGGATGCCATGACATGGATTTACTCGACCCTCAATGACCATCCGTAACGCCCTCGTGCCTCGATCGCGGATCCCGAGTCGCCATCGCCTTTGTCTCTCTTGTCTCTCTTGGCTCCCGTCCGTGACTCTTGGCTACCGCTGTAGCGTTGCTGTTTTTGGCTCCCGTCTTGTATTGTGTAGTTGCTGCGTGTACCTTTTTTGTTTTGTTTTGCCCTTTTCCACTTTAAAAATTTCATTTTGCCCTCCTAGCTACCTGCCTAGGTACCCAGTTTATCTCTTGCCATATCATCCATCCTTGCCTACTTAGGTTGCCTCCTTTCCTTCTCCCCGTCCTTGCACTCTCTCTCACCTTCTCACCTACTTATTATCTTGACTCAAACAAGGACCACCCTAAAACCGTCTTATTCATCTTCAAACGAATCCTCCCCCTTCCAATTGAGTGTGCGCCGCCAATCACCATGCTCATTTCTCCGAAACTACAGCGCCTCGTGTCCTCGGTCTGGGCACTCCTCAGCTAGCTCTAGATCGACTTGAGTCTAGTCGCCGCGTTTGTACAGCCACCACTGCCACCACTGCCACCACCCTTTTACCCTTTTACGACAACCATCCATCATCTGGCCACTCCCCGTCCCTCAGCGACTCACCCGTTAAAACTGGGCGGCCATTCCTCCCAATTCACCACTTCTGTCCTGCGCGAGCTCCGCTCAGCAGGAAAAACCTTGTTTCTTGCTTGGTGTAAATCACCAGTTTCACCGCCCCCCATCCGCATACGCCATAGCCGTAACCATGAGCATGATCTAGTCGACAGCTGGAGCTTGGCCTACCCAACCCAAATACCCTGGGCAGTCCCGCTCGTCGCTCGGGGGCCTACTTTCGTCTTTTCCCTCCATCGTCCAAAAAAAAAACCTCCTTAAGTCATTGTCTTCTCTCTACTTTGCGAGACATGCTAGAAGGGGCGCGCGCCTGGACCTGGGCGCAGCTCAGAGCTGTCAAGCCTCCTTTCGTCTCCAAGAAGCCGCACTTTAATTTCATATCGGTGCACTGTAAGTCGCATCCATCCCTCTTCACTGACGTGCATCCCCCACGTGGGAATGCACCTCTCTGCAATCCTGGCACCTCATCTGCACTTCATCTCCAACGCCAAGAATCTCTCTGGCCCGGCCTGACGAATTACAGACACATGGATCGTCGGCGCAACAATACTTGCTTCCATCCTCATCTACGCTGCCGGTCGCGGCTCCATTGCCTATGTCGACGCCCTCATGTTCGCCAGCGGCGCCAACACGCAGGCTGGTCTCAATCCCATCGACGTGAATGACTTGAACACCTTCCAGCAGATCGTCATCTATCTCTTCACCATGATGTCCAACCCAATCACCCTCCACACCTCTGTCGTCTTTCTCCGATTGTACTGGTTCGAAAAGAGGTTCCAGGGCTGGGTCACGGACGCCAGGCAGCGCCGCACCACCCTATCCAAGTCAAAGACTCGCCCCCGCAACGAGGACCGTCAAGCTGAAGAAGGAGTTAATGGCCGACACATCACCGTCGTGCCTCACCGGGGCCGGCCGCCGCGCATTACGAATGACGGTATCTTGCTGGACGGAGACGAGGTCATCCCTTCCCAGGCGATTGCCGACGATGATGACGATGATGATGACCACCTGCCATCTAAGCCACCGCCAACCAACAGCGACGAGAGCGATACGGCCACCGTCTCAGCTGGGCGGTCCAATAGCATGGATTTGAGCCCGCTGGAGAAGCCCGAACAGGCATTCGACGAGGACAGGGATGGCCGCAGGGAGGGACCGGGCCAATCGCTGGGGAATGCGCCAACAGCAATTACATTTGCTGAGACAGTCAAGAGGAGCGACGGTGTCGACGACGAACTGACCAAGTTGCCTCGGAGATCCAATGCCGAGCATATTGCCATCCTCGAGCGCCAGCGAAATCAGGATGACGATGAGATATTGCGGATCCCCGGCCCGCGAGAGATAGAGAGGGGCATGGGGCCGCGACGATTGAACACTGGCGACGCGCGAGATGCCGATGACGATACCATTGCCATGACCCGGACGAGGGATTCGCGACCGGACAACGCAACTATCGACTCGAGGATGCTCCGAGATCGCAGGCCGACAATCGTCATTGCCGAACCCGAGCGCCCTCCCAAGAGGGACTTGTCTGAAAATGCCAAAGCCGTGGGCAGCACTTTGGATTCCTTCAGGCTTCGAAAGCCTCGGCTGTTCAACCACGGCCAGAAGCAGCTTCACGAGGACAACGAGAGTGGCAACGCTGTGCATGCATTCCGAACCCGCACATTGGACACTATCAAGTCGGCCTGGTCAGGCGATCAGAACAAAGACATGCCCTATCTAAGTTACACCCCGACTATGGGTCGAAACTCGAACTTCGTGGGCTTGACTTTGGAGCAGCGAGAGGAACTGGGTGGCATCGAGTATCGGTCCTTGAGGACTCTGGCCTGGATTCTGATCTCGTACTTCTGGGGATTCTCGGTCCTCGCCATCGCTTGTCTCCTACCGTTTATCCTCCACAGCCACCATTATGGCGAGATCGTCGAGGATGCAGGCGTCGCTAGGACCTGGTGGGGTTTCTGGACAGCCAATTCGGCCTTCAACGACCTGGGCCTTACTTTGACGCCAGACAGCATGAATTCCTTCAACACCTCCGAGTACGCCATGATGATTATGTGGTTCTTTATCATCATCGGGAACACTGGTTTTCCGGTCATGCTTCGTTTCATTATCTGGGTGCTCGCAAAGATTATCCCTCGAGGCACAGGTCTTTGGGAAGAACTAAGGTTCCTTCTTGACCACCCTCGTCGATGCTTCACCCTCCTATTTCCTTCGGGCGCCAACTGGTGGCTGTTCTGGACCCTTGCCGCCTTGAACGCTATCGACTTGTTATTCTTTGTCGTCCTAGACGTACGTCACAATTGGCTTCCGTATCTGTATGTTTTTTTTCCAATGCTAACCTCGCACAGCTTAACTCTGGCCCTGTAGCCGAGTTGCCGGTACATACACGTATCGCCGACGGTCTCTTCCAGGCTGCTGCCACACGAACCGCAGGCTTTTCCTGCTTCAGCTTGGCCGATCTTCATCCAGCGATTCCGGTTCTCTACATGATCATGATGTACATCTCTATCTTCCCGATCGCCATCTCTATCCGCCGGACAAACGTCTACGAAGAGAAATCCCTCGGCGTATATGGCAAGCGGGATGACGATGAGGACGGAGCTATGGAAGCCAGTGCACTCTCCTACGTCGGCACTCATTTGCGACGCCAGCTATCCTTTGATCTCTGGTATGTCTTCGTCGGCTTCTTCTTCCTCGCCATCAGCGAGGGGAGTAAGCTCAAGGCCGGCAAATTCAACCAGTTTGATATCCTCTTTGAGGTTATCAGCGCTTACGGCACCGTCGGTCTCAGCATGGGTGTGCCGGGTGTTGATGCTTCGCTTTGCTCTCAATTCACTGTCGTTGGCAAGCTCATCATCGTCGCCATGCAGATCCGTGGCCGTCACCGCGGCCTGCCCTATGGCCTGGATCGCGCCGTCCTCCTCCCCAGTGAAGCCCGCTTCCAGAAGGAAGCCGAGGAGAATCAGCCCATCTTGATCCGCACCCGGACTGCCGCCTCTACAGCTGCTGCATCCGGCGTCGACACAGGTGCCGGTGCTTCCGGTCGACGAGGCAGTCTCAGTCGCGTCCGAGAGCGCGCAAACAGCCGCCTCATCACCCAGTTCCTTTTCCCAGGACCCGCAATTAGCAGCAATGTGATTCATGGCCACAAACGCACTCAATCGAGCCAGTCGACTGCATCACACAATTTCCCCCGGGCCAACACCGAGCCCGTCTTTGAAGAGGAGAAGGACGAAGTCCCGCCTCTACGGAATATCGAGTCTCACCACCACCAGCCTCGCAGGGCAGAGACCACTCCTATGCCTTGAATGGGGGGTTCTTATATCCACCATCAAGCCATCTCCGATCTACCAATCCAGACCGTATTATTTACGACTTAGCGTTGATTTTTAAAAGAGACAGGCGGACACTTAAAAGGAGGAGTTTCGGCGTGCACGACACGGGTTACAATATTTAGACTTTGGCTTTGCCTGGCGGGTTTCACAAAGCGCAAGCTTTTATTTTCTTCCACCGAGCGGGTTTTCATGGCTTCATTATTCCCATACTCAGGCCTCGAGCACCCAGCCTCAGGCTGAGAATGGGACGTAGGCATTTAGGGGCGGGTTTTTTGGGCGTACTTGACCGGGACGGTCATGGGCATGGTGTCTGGTGTAATCGGTATCAGGAATCTATTACTACTTCCTAAAAATGTGTGCTTAGAGTGGCAGCTTCAGATGAAATTGAAACCGCCACATGTGCAAGCCAATGCCTTAGCCTCACTCCTTCTCTTCTACATATCAGGGGGCCACCAGGTCCCCAAGTGAGGGTGGCTATTATCCAGGTCTAATCGCTGTCTAAACCAGTAGAAAAGGCATCCTTGCCTACCGCTCACTTCGTCTCAAACGCACCCAGGTCTTTCAAGTGGCCTGCTAGCCGGCGATAGTCCCGAAGGAGGTCCAAGACCTCACCAAGTCTGAGATCACCTGGTGTCTGTATCTCCATGAAACGCTTGTTGGGCGGTGCAATCTTGGGGATCTCCTTTGGTGGAAGGGCCGCGGCTATATCAGGGAAGGCCTATCGAATTGGTTAGCATTAGAAAAGAGAGGTGCATCAGAGCAGTTGCCGTTGCTGTAGGGATAGAGACCGCTGGTTGAGGAACTTACCGTAGCCAAATCTCCCCCGTCGGCGGGCTTCACCACCTCCTTCGCTGCTGGTGTTGTTGGCGTAGATGTAGCACTGCGCCCAAACCCGCGGATCATACTAATGCTCGGCAGTCGGGCCATGGGGTTGAAAGTGTTGCTCAAGGTACGCATCTGCTCGAGAACGGCAGGATTTTGCCCAGCGGCCTGAGGAGTGGTCTTGGGCTCCTCAGATGCGAACAGGACCTTCTTGGAAGAACTCGCGCTGCGACCGCTTCGCGTGCTATCAGCGCTGTGATCACGGCGACCTCCAATGAGATTGAGGACACGATCCTCGCGCTGCG
Source organism: Fusarium nematophilum (assembly GCA_033030565.1). Taxonomy (NCBI): domain Eukaryota; kingdom Fungi; phylum Ascomycota; class Sordariomycetes; order Hypocreales; family Nectriaceae; genus Fusarium; species Fusarium nematophilum. The sequence continues at coordinate 62,935 of JAVIXY010000156.1, forward strand.
ACCGCTTCAAGAGATCCGGGTCGTCGGGTCCGAGCAATGTGTTGATTCCGCTACCATCGTCCTCATCGGGAGATGGCGTACTAACTAGCTTGCGAGCATCGTCAAGGGTCCTCGGGACGAGAATGGATTCTCGAGGACTGTCCTGATGCTCTCGTAGTTTGCCCACCAAAAACTTGTAGCTATCGCCCAGGCTGGTGGAGATGTTCTTCAGGCCCTGGTCGGCAGAAGTAAAGACCGCATCGCTGGCCGCCCCAAACGCTTGTGCCGGGGCATTTACGAGGTCACTCAAACGCCGGTTGCGCAGAGCAGTCGAGGCTTTGAGAGTGGAGGCGGCGGGCTTGGGTGCAGCAACATTGCTTTGGTTCGTTTCAGGGGCGCTTGGAGAAGAGGATGCCGGTCCTTGACGATACGCAGGAGGAAAGGTTTCAGACCTGGGACTGGAGCTCTTTGTTGGGCCAGAAAGCTGCTCATCTGCTCGTAGAGTTGCCAAGTCCACCGTCTGCAGGAAGCTGATGGCAGCCTCGAGGTTCGTCAAGCAGTACGCAGCCTCACCAGTGAGCTTTGGCTCCCATCGGAAATTCTGAACAAAGTGGACATCGCTGATAACGTGCAGGTTCTCAGGCGGCAGTGTGATAAGGGTGTAGATGAGCATAGGCATAATCTCGTCAGCAGAAGCAGAGGGATGGAAGTGGGCGAGTGTGTCGACAATGCTTCGGTGAGCAGCCTTGAGGTGGTTGAGCTTGCCCAGAGGATACCGTTTCTGGGTCATCATGACCAGGTCCCGCCTGGCCTGCTCCAGCTTTTGCTTAATGTCTTCTTCCTTTGGGCTAGTCGCCTCCACAGACTCGTTCCCCTCACTGGTAAGGTCGATTCCCAAATCGGCGGGGCCGATTCCAACCAGTGCCAATGCTGCTGTCTTTGAGCGCAGTTTATCGTCTTGGGCCTCGTCTTGGGTGCTCCGGTGTCGGTAGATCTTCTCGTAAATGCCCTCGCACAGTCGGCGCTCAACGGCCTCCTCCAATAATGATCTTTTGGCTTCGAGGGCTTTCCGTGCTCGCTTACGGTGTGCTAACTCGTCGGCGGTGATCATTTGTTGCTCAGGTTCTGATTTGGGCTTGTCCTTGACATTTAGGGCACTGGCCTTGGATCGTAATCGGCTGGCGGCGGAGGAGATAGAAGAGGAGGACGGTGCAGGAGACACATCGCGGCTTTGCCTCGAGGCGAGAGCGCTGATGTGGGTGTTGATATGGGAAGACGCCTGGCCATAGAACTCTTGGAACTTTTGCGATAGCCTCTCGATGTTGGGAGGGACGGGGTTGACTTTGGCGTTGAGGGATTCGATGAAGCTATGGGGAGCTTAGCAAGGAGTGGTCACGAGCATGGAGAATTGTCCCGTACCTATCGGTCAATGTGATCAGCTCGATGGGAAGAATATCAAGCTCGACTGAGGCGCGGGTGACCTCGACAGCATCGTCGGTGTCGGTGTGCTCACCGGTCTCGAAGGCGTCCGGGGAGTCAGCCTTGTCGGTCGACTGAGCGGCCGAGGTTGCATTGGCAAAGGTGTGAGCACGCTTGGGGAGCTGGAGGCGATCGCAGGCATCTGAAGCAGGGGCTTTGGTCTGCTGGGAATAGGACGCCGTACGAGGGGCTGACGGCCGAGCTGAGGTGCCCTCCGAGGGGCTACGGGAGGCCATGAATCTCTGGTTCGAGCTATACACGATCATCATGAGCTTCCAGAGGGTTTCAAAGCCGATAAAAGAGTGACTCGAGATAAAGATGGAAGAGGATGATGTTGGATTGGTTGCTCGGGAGTCTGCGATACATACCGTGGGGGAATACCAGGACCCAAGTGTCTGCTACCTACCTGCCTTAGGTAAGGTTGGGTGAATGATGCAAGAGCCAACGTGTCTCGAAAGTCAAAAACAGCCCGAGAGGAGGCTCTGGTTTGCACTTTTTTACCCGTGCAACAGTCGCAGAAATTGTATCAGCAGCTCCAAAGCGAGAGAAAGAGCAAAAGAAACGAAAAGGGAGTGTGGATAAATGTAGTCTAGATGCTGGCAAAGGAGATGGAGAAGGTGTGTCTGACTGGAACAGTGTGTACGTCTGCGATGACGATGGATAAGGGACGATCAGCAGGCAACGATAAGAGCAAGTCGATAACCCCCCATTTCCCGCTCCGGGCTAAGCAGCTCGTGCCTGGAATTACTCGATTGGCTTGCAGAAATGAGTGGAGAAGGAGCCGATGGAGTCCAGGGTTATTTAGCAACCTGGAAGGCGTGAATGGGTACGTACTACAGGTAGCCACAGCTTAAGCCACAGACTATTCTCAGCCACATCCTTCATTAGCCACCACACACATGCGCCACGCCCGCGATGCTGGGTCCTGGAAGTTCAGCGTTACCGGTGATAGCCTCGGTTGAGTGAATACAAAGATTTCAACGGGGCGACTTGATTTTCTAAACAGGGGTCGTGGCTAATGGGTTGACAGTGACGGTTCTACCGTTCGATACCTGCATTAAACGAGCCGGCTGTTTTGAAACCCAAGGTGATATTTGGTAAAGGCATCAGTCATGAGGTTGCTTGTTCCAAGTCTTTCCACTTGCACGACGTGCTGACAAGAGCCCAAAACCATGACTACAATCGGGCAAAATAACGGCTTTTAATACTACGTAAAGATGCGAGCTCCATTGGAGAAGGTCTGAGAAGAAGGAGAACAAGGCAGTTCCATTGGGTGACCCCAATTCTTGTCATCCTGCATGGCGACGTCCCTGCATTCTTCAACCATCCGTTGTGTACTGGTAATCCGCCATCGGAGTCATAATTTCTTCGGGCGATTTCTCCACCGCTGACTTATTGTAACCAATTTATTCTTTTACGAGTTCTGCTGTACATGTTCCTTCTCTTACCTACTCCTCCATCTTTACCGAAGATATCCACTAATACCGGCCCCGGTCCGATGCGATGCCGAAGCACGCTCTTGGTTGATTTGTTTCCCCCACAGTGCTACCCCGCAAAACCACCATTCCGCGAGCGGAGCCCATCACAGGCCTGATCGTGATGGCGAGATTCCCTTGCAAAGAGTCAAGGGTCTTGAGAGGCTCCCTCGTCGTTCCCCAGGATTCGAAAAGAGGCCCGTGAGAACGCTGCTCCTTCCCTTCATCCATCTTCCATCCATCCATTCGGAGTATACCGGTTTGCCCTTCCTCCCTCCTCCTTTTCTTCTCATCGCCCTTAGCTCTCACCCTCTGTCATCTGGTGACATTCTTGAACTCCCATCTGTCCATGAACCGGTGGCTGAATCATCATGCCACTAAATATAAACAATGGTCTCACCAAATTCAACGTTTGCCGTGCCTCCGCCATCGTGTAGACTTGCTTGGTGCTTGTCTAAGCTGACCTCCCTCTCTGCCTTATCCTTCACCGAGTTGTACGCTGAACTAAGCCCTGGTTCCCCCATGCCGGCTCTCTCTTTCCCTTGTGCTTGTGCGGGGCCCCCACCTCCCGCCAAAGCACAAACGCGTTAGACACCCTCATCATTGAAGGCCACAAGTCTCCAACAAGGACAAGGGGCAAGATTCCCCATGTGGTAATTCCCTGAGCATGAGCGTCACTGGTCGCAATCGGTTAAGCTGCCACCACTGCCCACCTCCAGGTCTGGTCTAGGCGGTCCGTCTCCCAGCGGCGGCTGCGGGAAGTTGGAGAACCGAGCTGGCGCCGTATTTGCCGGGCTGAACCGAGACAGGAGCTATGAAAATGGGAGGCATCGTCGTCGATCCATAGCCTCTCAATCCTCACTGCTTCCTTGACTTGTCTGTCTTGTCCATCCCCCTCCCCCATCTCTGCCTTGCTTTGTCCTTGCTCTCACTCTTGCTCGACAAGCGCATCTTCTCTTTACCTTGCTACTATCTCTCTCTGGGATCACAGGTAAAGTAAGGCAGAGCAGCAGCCACAACCTCCACAATGTCGGGCCCTCCCTCTCGCATTCGCTCCATCCTCAACCACCTTCGCCCTCATCCCGCGGCCGCTCCAAACTTCCATACTCTCTCCCCGACAACCTTCCTCGAGCGCGCCGCCTCCATTGAGCCCGATGCCGAGGCCATCTTCCACATCACCGTGAACGGCGCCGTCTTGCGACGCTCCTACGCCGAGTTCGCCGATCGCGCGCGAGGCCTTGCCTACTACTTCCTCAAGCATGGCTACCGAAGAGTCGGTATTCTCGCGCCAAACACGCCCGCGTTCCTCGAGTCCATCTACGGCATCGTCGCTGCGGGCGCTGTCATTGTCCCGGCCAACTACCGCCTCAAGCAAGACGACATTGCCTACATCTTTGACTTTGCCGAGGTGGACTGCATCGTGGTAGATAACGAGTTTGTCAGCTTGCTCGATGCGTACAAGGCGAAACACCCCAGCGTGCCACTGATTGTTGATCTAGTGGGTTATTCTTGCTCTTGCGCCTGAGCGCGCCCAGCTTCTCACAGCACTTGCTAACATCTTCCTAACAGGACACCGATGCTACTGAGGGTCAGCTATGTGGCCCGTTCGATGAGGCCGTCTTGGAGGGCCTGAAGCATGACATTGACCAGGGTAGCCATGGCTGGACCGGCCTTCATGCTCAGGCCCGGAGTGAGGATGATATGTTGGCAATCCCCTTCACGTCTGGAACTACTTCCCGGCCCAAGGGCGTTGTCTACACTCACCGAGGTGCCTATCTCGCGGCTTTGGCCAACATTATTGAGTCTGGTCTCAATATTGGACGCTGCAAGTACCTCTGGACCCTTCCCATGTGAGTGTTATTGTCCGCGCAGGCTCTTCAAAAGTCGATGCGCCTAACTGGATATTGTCAGGTTCCATGCGATCGGCTGGACGTTCCCGTGGTCAACTGTCGCTGTTCGCGGTACCAACGTGTGCCTCAGGAAGGTCGATTACCCACTGCTCTGGAAGCTCCTCAAGGAAGAGGGCATTACTCACTTCAACGCCGCGCCAACCGTCAACACTCTGTTGGTAGCAGCCAAGGAAGCTGAGAGGCTGCCTCATGAGGTCAAGGTTACTGTGGCGGCCAGCCCTCCCAGTGGTCATTTGTTTGAGCAGATGGTAAGTCTCAACACGCACGACCATTAAACCAGATGCTTACAAAGTCGTAGACCAACCTCAACCTCATTCCCGTCCACGTCTACGGAATGACAGGTTCGTGAACCATTGGCTCACTGAGATACCCGATGACCCATGCTAACGCTCTGTAGAAACCTACGGGCCCATCACCAAGTGCTACACAATGCCTGAGTGGGATGATCTCCCTCCTCAGGAAAAGTATGCCAAAATGGCCCGGCAAGGTCACGGCTTTATCACCAGCCTTCCCATCCGCGTCATCAAGCCAGACCAACCCCAGGGCGTCCTCATCGATGTCGAAAGGGACGGCAAGGAGATTGGCGAGATCGTCTTCCTCGGCAACATCTGTGCCAAGGAGTACTATAAGGACCCCGAGGCCACCCGCCAGCTCTTCGCGGGCGGAGTCCTCCACTCGGGCGACCTGGCCGTCTGGCATCCCGACGGCAGCGCCCAGATTCTGGACCGCGCCAAGGACATCATCATCTCGGGCGGCGAGAACATCTCCTCCGTGGCCCTCGAGAGCATGCTGGTCCAGCACCCGGACGTCCTGGAGGCCGGTGTCGTGGCCGTCCCGGACTCCCACTGGGGCGAGCGTCCCAAGGCCTACGTGACCGTCAAGGAGGGCAAGAACGTGGTTGGGGACGAGGTCATCTCTTGGGCCAAGCACCAGAGTGACATCAGCAAATTCATGGTACCTCGGGAAGTCGAGATTGTCGGCGAGTTGCCCAAGACTAGCACGGGCAAGATCAAGAAGAATGTGCTTCGGGAGTGGGCGAAGCATGGGAGGAATTAGGACAAGCATGAGGGAGGCGAACGGAACAAGGCTGACTCCCTACCAGCGTATCTCAGTCTATCTCGCATTTTTGTATATAACGTAGAATGACTTTCTTAGAGCGATATGATACAAATGAGGCACTTAGATCTCACAATCAGAATAACTCCCCCCCTCTTCCAATATTATCGTTCTTCATCAGGTCTTTAATCAACGTTCATCTGAAAGACAGCCCCCTCTGAACCCTCATCCAGCCCATCTAGCTTAGACATGTCATCGAGGTCAAGCCCAAAGCTAAAGACGGAGGCGTTCTCCCAGATACGGTCCACCGTTGCGCTCTTTGGTAATGGTACCCACCCCTTCTGCAGTACATATCGGATGAGAACCTGGGCTGGAGACTTTCCATGCTTGCCTGCGATCTCTTGGAGCGTCGGGTCGTCGAAGCGAGCGCCCGTAGCAAGCGGACTGTATGCTTCAACCACGATGCCGTGGGTTTGGCAGTAGCTGACAAGGTCACGCTGCTGACACCATGGGTGAAGCTAGAGAACAGGTACAGGCTGTAAGATATCGACGAGACAAAGGTGCAGATTCCAGTCCAGCACTCACCTCTATCTGGTTCACGCTCGGAGGCCAAACAGCAGCATACTCCCTCATCTCCTCCAGATGTCTCACGCGAAAGTTGCTCACGCCGATGCTCCTTGCCCTCCCCTCCCCTTGAAGCCGCTCCATCGCAGCCCATAGCCTCTCCCGGTGTGCACGGGTCGGCCCGGGCACATGGATAAGCAGCAAGTCGACATACCCATCCTCACCTGCGATGCGATTGACGCTCCCTACAACCCCCCTATAAACCTCATCTCCATCGCCGTTCTGGTTCCTCCGGGCCGTAGGGCTGCCGACTTTTGTCGTTAGGAACACATCCTCGCGGGTGAGGCCGGAGGCCTCGACGGCTGCGCGAACGAGGCTCTCGTTGCGGTAGAGCGCAGCCGAGTCTATGTGTCGGTAACCAGCGGCAAGGGCTTCGAGCACGGCTGTCGTGCAGGCTTGGCCGCGGATTTTGTAGACGCCGAAGCCGAGACGAGGGATCGAGGCTGTTGAGTTGGTGAGGCTGAGGCGGTCGTTGATTGTGAGAGTGGTGGTTCCCATCATGTGCCTCTATACCCAGGAACTTATCACCTAGCAGTTCTGTGCCTTGCAGTTGGGTTCCTTGACTAGATTTGCCGTTTTTTTCTATCGTGGTGTTTACTCCTTCATCCTCTCCTTCCACTCTTTCTTCCTTCCTTAGGGTTTAAGTGCATTGAGTTGTCCAATGACTCATCTCGGCGTATCCTGAAGCTGGGGCATCAAGTCGGCTTTCCCTATTCCAGGCTCCAGTGTCGGCATGAAAATGTTGGGGGTTTTATTCGAAGTGAATCTGAATTGGAAAAGTATTCCTACCTACCTAATTATGAACCAGACCACGGTACTTCCGTGAGTTCATGTGCTTTCTTGCAGCGGGATTCACGAGAAATTTAATATCAAGCCCAGGCAAAAAAAGATGCTTGGAATATTGCGTTAGGCACGATAGATATTCACTCTCTGTGGTTCCGTTTAGTTTACAATTGAACAGCCAGATGATTCACCGTTAGTTTCTATAAGAATTAGTTACCAGGTAGAAATCGCTATGGAACGGTGGAGGCAAGTGATCATCTAGGGTAGACCCCTTAGCTGGTGTGGATCTCGAGCTTCAGATAGTGGACGGTAGGAGGGGCATTCAGCTGGAGGCATTCAGCTGGAGGGGGCCAGCCCCACTGGAGCTCCGTATTCTAGAAAGCCCCACTGGCCGCTAGACTGCCGTGGAAACTCACTTAGAATGTCGTCACTGACAGCCCACCCGCACCCACTGGAGCCTGGCTCTGCCTGGAGCTCACTTTGAAGGGGTGCACGGTGAGGTGACGGATGGTGGGTGAACAAATTCCAGCCGACCAACTCAAACTCTCGTCTCTCTCTTTCTCTTTTCCCTTTGCCTTCCAGCTGTCGCAATCTCTCAGAGCTCAACAATCACATGCCTGATCCTTCCCATTGGCACCTCGTCCTGCTGAACAAGTCGACCCTTATCTCACCCTCGTAACAGCCATGAGCAGCACCCTCCGGCCTCTGCGGGGCGGCTGCCAGTGCGGCCGAAATCGTTACATCATCGCTGTGCCCCAGGATGGCATCAACGAAGCCCAGGTCTTGTTCAACACGGAGCCCGTTCACCGTAAGTCGGACTGCCTCAACAAGCGGATCCAAAATGGATCACATGTGGCTCGCAATCGTTGCTCAATGCCACTTGAGCCTTAGAGACGCGAGGCTGACTGCTGTCGATAGAGATCCCTCTGGCAACCCCACTAGCCGCCTACATCCGAGTGCCTCTTTCGTGGTATCACAGCACAACCTATGCATTCTTCCCGGACGAGACGCACACTTTGATCCGCCGGGTATATACGCATCCCAGCCAGCAACACTCAAAACGCCATTTCTGCGGTTACTGTGGCACTCCCTTGTCATACTGGTCGGAAGACCCGCAGAGCGAGGCCGAATTCATCAACCTCACACTCGGCAGCTTGCTGAGAGAAGACTTGCGAGATCTAGAAGACATGGGGCTGATCCCAGAGGAAGACGAGGCCGAAGAAAGGGCTAAACGGGAGCAGGCTAAACCAGAGCAGTCCGCACCAGTGGTGGGTAGGAACACTGCTCTGCGTCAGTCGTACGGAGTCCCCTGGTTTGACGGCATGGTGGAGGGAACACGGCTCGGCAGCATGCGGCGCAGCCAGGGTGTCAAGCGATCACAGGATGGCCGAGTCAAGGTCGAATGGGAGATTGTCGAATTCTCCGGTAGCGGCGACGGAGATGAGGCGGGAGAATCGGCGGCTCACGCTGAGACCACGGGGATCGTAGAGGACGTGGAGATGGAGCTCTCACATCCTGGCAAGAGGAAACTGCAGGATAGGGACGACGCAGACGCCGCCATTGAAGGGAAATGAGCTATGATGGGAGGCGTTGCGGAGATGGATGGCAATCTGTTGTAATAGCGAGAGACATTGGTGACCATGAATCGATGAGAGCAAAGCGATATAGCGCGGTTGGGGTCTCGGCCTGGTTTGGAGGGTAAGAAGTGTGTTTGGCGCACATGAACATCCGAGTTGTGATTCGTCATTCCTGTACTGTGGCGATAACATATCAGGTAGCTCAACCAACAAGGTATTGAGCCTCGACTCTAGAGGGACTGGGACACGACATCTGGTCGGGCTGTCATGTGGGAAAGGACTCGGTGCTCTGCCTGTACCTACCTGTATCTGGACTTGGCTTCTCGGTAGTGAAAAGAGCAGAAACGTATGATTAGGAACTGCACTCCGAGGAGGGAGAAATTGAAATGATAACAAGATAATCGCGATAATTGTGAGATGCGCCGAGCATGTTCAAAAGTCTTGGACTGGGCTGAGCGAAGGCGGGTCTGGTGTTTCGGGCCTAGGAGCCAGCGCCGGCCGGGAAGTTCGGGGCAATCGATCCCGGGCCGTTTAAGAAAGTGGAGATAGCACCCGAGAGAAACGAAGTTGAAGAGAGCAGATGAATGAGTTGCGACAACACCACAAGGAGGAAAAATCTTGTGGTGCCTAGATTTCCGAGACAACCGAGCCAGCACGTGCTAAACGGGAGGCCCATGTGCATCATCAGGCATCCACTCATCCCGTGTCTTTAATTTCTCCGTCTGCGGGTAGAAGCAGCAAGCGTTTGTTTAGTTGCAGGGCGATCCAGGTGTGCCGAAGTTCTGGCGATGGCGGGCTGTCGTGGCGCCGGAGAGGCGGGCCGAAGGCTCGAGGAGACCCAAACGAGCGGGAATCGGCTGACGGGCACGGAGGTCCTTGTACGGAGAAAAGAGGGGAAGTCTCAGGGTGTCTGGGACTCGTTCCTTAGTGCCGCCGAGAATTGAGGAAGCATGTGTTTTTGGATAGGTTCAATGGACAAAAAGGACGGCCTGAACTGCGAAACCCCGTAGATGAAAGAGGTGAAGAAAGAATAATAGAGAGTTGCAAATAGGAGCCTCCTCAGTTGCCGCTGTAGGTAGGAGCATGGTTGGTCGTTGAAAGACAGGGCAGGCAGGGACGCAGGTGCCGTCCCACCATCTCAACTCGGGGAGGTACCTCAGCAAGCCCAAAACCAACCACCAACCACCATGCTCCCTCTCACAACCTCGCATCCCCCGACAGCTCAACGCGCCCCCCACCCTAGCTCTCGTGGCAGATGATCCGGCCACGGCTACGACGGTCCGACAAACATGGACTTGAGGCATATCCTCTCATTCTTGGTCTCACCTTGAACCTGACGCGGGCTCTTTGACAACACGCCAAGGCTGTAAGTGGAAGCTTGGAACCTGTAGAGGCGAGCTCGGAGAGAAGATGGAGGGACAACCCATGCTCAGCGCCGGGTATATAAGATGATCTCCTGGCTCGCGTTTCAGAGAAATGTGATCCCTCTTTCTCTCTGGCATTGAGCTCCCCTCCCTCACAACCACCTATACCCCTCTTCAGTCTATCTTTGATCGCCAACGTCAGTTGCAGCTATTGTCTCTTTCTAGGCCTAGCCCTGCCTGACCGCTGCACAACTGACTTGATAGAGTCGGCAAGTCAATAACTCCGATCATCTCACCAAGCCCAAAACACCACCCGCCATGTCTCTCCCCAGCGACTTCAAGTGGGGCTTTGCTACCGCCTCGTGAGTTGCTACATCATGCCTCTCTCCTCAACGATCGCAATTGACCGTCATGACAGCTACCAGATCGAGGGTGCCATTGACAAGGATGGCCGTGGCCCAGCCAATTGGGACGTCTTCTGCGCCAAGCCTGGCAAGATCGCCGACGGCAGCTCTGGTGTTACCGCCTGCGACTCTTACAACCGCACTGCCGAAGATATTGCCCTGCTCAAGTCCGTAGGCGCCCAGGCTTACCGATTCTCCCTTTCCTGGTCCAGAATTATCCCCCTCGGCGGCCGAGACGATCCTGTGAACCAGGCTGGACTCGACCACTACCGCAAGTTTGTCGATGATCTTCTCGATGCCGGCATCACTCCTTTCATCACCCTCTTCCACTGGGATGTTCCCCACGAGCTGGATGTCCGCTACGGTGGCCTGCTGAACCGCACCGAGTTCCCTCTGGACTATGAACGCTACGCTCGCGTCGTCTTTGAGGGAATCCCTCGCTGCAAGAACTGGATCACCCACAACGAACCTTGGTGCTCATCCATCCTCGGCTACAGCACCGGTTCTAACGCCCCCGGACGTTGCTCTGACCGATCCAAGTCTGATGTGGGCGACTCATCCCGAGAGCCCTGGACCGTTGGCCACAACCTTCTAGTTGCCCATGGTCGTGCCGTCAAGGCCTACCGCGAGGACTTCAAGCCCAAGAACGGTGGTGAGATCGGCATCACTCTCAACGGCGACGCCACCTTCCCCTGGGACCCCAAGGACCCAAAGGATGTCGAGGCTGCTGAACGCAAGATTGAGTTTGCAATCTCTTGGTTCGCTGACCCTATCTACTTGGGTGATTATCCGGCCTCGATGCGCGCCCAGCTCGGCGACCGCCTTCCCACATTCACTGAGGAGGAGCGAGCACTCGTCAAGGGTTCAAATGATTTCTACGGCATGAACCACTACACCGCCAACTATGTCAAGCACGTTGATAGTGAGGCCCCGGCGGAGGACTTCCTTGGTAACCTTGAGCTGCACTTCTGGAACAAGCGTGGTGATTGTATCGGCCCCGAGACTCAGTCCACCTGGCTGCGACCCTGTGCCCCCGGTTTCCGTGACCTGCTTGTCTGGCTCTCCAAGCGCTATGGGTTCCCCAGGATGTATGTCACCGAGAACGGCACCAGCATCAAGGGCGAGAACGACATGCCCCGGGAAAAGATTCTCCAGGACGACTTCCGAGTCAAATACTACGACGACTACGTGAGAGCCATGGCTGATGCCTCGACATACGACGGCGTTGATGTCCACGGCTACTTTGCTTGGTCCCTCCTGGACAACTTTGAGTGGGCCGAAGGCTATGAGACTCGGTTCGGTGTCACATTCGTCGATTACGAGAATGACCAGAAGCGTTACCCCAAGAAGAGCGCTCAGCACCTGGCGCCCCTATTCGAGAGCCTTATCAAGAAGGAGAAGGCCACGAACGGAGAGAGCAAGTAAGGCCGGCCCCTGTCGTTGCAGGTTGACAGCGGCATAAATGAGTGAACTTTTGTTGGATATGAAGGATATGAATCGTGCTCTGGAGTCGTTTCTGCTTGATGCCATTTTGCACGTTGGGCATTTGAAAGGGACGAATTGACGTATATTCATTTGGACTTATTAGTTACGTTTATATTTTATAGTTGGTGTTGGGCATCCCTTTTGATGAACTATAGCAACCACCACGAGTATCAAAAACTTCATGCCTTCTTAAAACTTGATATTTCTGCGTGCGTCAGCCAGTTGGCGAGGGAGTCCGCTTTCGACATAAGTGGACCAGGGACTTGGTGATGGTAGCTCGAAGGTCATCGGTGGATAACTGGAATGTGATACTATTCATGGGCTCACTCATCTTAGCCGATGGTAAATCCATGATGTCCACAACATCCTAGGTTACACGTCAACGTTGCTATGGATATGCCTGTAAGTTCCTCTATTACACTAATCTACCTGCTTGGGGGCCGCCACGTCAGAAGTTTGGGGCGACAGGACACCCATGCGAATGTTGCACTAGGCAGTTCAAGATGTCAGACGGCGCCTGCATCGATCCTCACTGCGATACTAAATTAGCAAGTTATCCCTCCTGCCACCGGCATCTTTCTGAGCTGGGTTTGTTAAGATGTACTTATGATGCTTTGTGCGATGTGGCTATGAGTCTACTATTAGATTTAATTGCTGGGCTGCGAGGCAATGGGTACGATGCTTCTCCTTTACGTTGTGTTCTTGCTATGATGCTTTTTAGGCCGCTCAACCCCCTGATTGGGTTGGCATAGAGTTGTATATCTAAGTACACTTTTGTTATTTATAAATAAAGTCGCTTGTTTGTTGTGCTTTCTCGTTTCCAACATGTGACCTTGGATCGTGTACTCGGTATTAAAAGTCGCTTCTACCCGCCCTATGCCTTTTCACACCCATCGTGCCTCGGAGACTCAATTTCCTCTGCTTGCGCCTCGGTTACCTCCTGTCGTCCAGCGTTATCCCGCTCTGCTTCATCTTCCTCCTCGTGTTTCTCCTTTCCACGCCGCATGTACCACCGGAAAACGTACACCAGCATTTGCGCCATGAAGACCTGCTCGATGGTATACAGCAACACTGGAATCTGGATGTAGGCGCGAGTGAGGTCGTCAGCACGCGCCCACATGGCGCTCACCAGCGGGATACCCAGGCTCGTCGTCTTGGCCGCGCCGCAGAAGCACACGGCGATAGTCTGCTCCTTGGACATGCGCTTGGGGAGCAGTGCACCGGGAAGCACGCGGGCCAGCCGTGACGAGCGCACCCACGTGGTGAGGCCCTCGGGTGGACGGGCAGCGTAGAAGCATATCACGGTGAAGACGGCGTAGAGGGCGACGTTGATGAAGACGTTGAAGACGACGTTGCTGGTCGACAGGTCTTTGAGCGCGCCTGTTCCAAAGGCACCCGAGAAGGTCGTCCACACGAGCAGGACGAGGCACAGCGTCGACACCTTGGCCAGCTTGAGCGCGTTCAGGACCTTGACGGTGCGCGCCTCCCACATCCAGCGGATGGCCTGGCCGACGGCGAGGGGGAGGACGACGCTCAGGCCGAGCTGCTTGGCGACGTCGGCGTACATGTTGCCCAGGGTGGCCGGGCTGGCGGGCCTCCATTCGTCAAAGACCTCCGGGTGGCCCGTCGGGAAGAAGCCGTAGATGAGCAGCGGCGAGAGGAAGGAGCCCGCGACGTTGCCGAGGACGACCGAGATGATGGCTGCGGCCTCGTCACCGCCCGAGGAGCGCGTCATGACGACGTTGGAGGCGATGGTCGTGGGGAGGCAGGCTGTTGCGAGGAGACCGATGAGGATAGGGGGGGAGGGCGTCTTTGAGGAGAGGGCACCAGCTGCGATGGAGATGTGGACGATGGCTACAGTTGTCAGTCTTTTGATCTTGTTTTCTGTCGAGACAAAAACTCACCGAGGACAATCGCCGGGATGACGGCGAAGCAGATGCCCTGGACAAGAATGTGGAGCCTCCAGTTGGTCAGATTCTGGCGCAGCTTCTCGGGCGAGAGCTGCAGCCCGCTGACGAGGAAGATGAAGGCGACGGCGCCGTAGAGGATGCTATACTCTGAGCGGATGATCCCTCCATGCTGCGCGACAGCTACAATCATGAGGTCAGCCACAGCGTCAATAAACAAACTTGGGGGGAGGAGCATACATACAGGGAAAGTAAAATCCCAGAACACACGCGGTCGCAAATCCGATAATCAGATACTGGGCGAGGATGAAGTTTGCCACCTTTTTCACCCGATCCAGCGACCCTCTCTCGCTGCTGTCCATCGTCTCAGGGCCGGACATGCTTTACAAGGTCCCAGAGGCGGGATATCCATCTTCAATGGCCAGAAAGGGGGGGGAAAGAAAGCGTCAGGATCAGAGATTTGACGGAGCCGAGGGTCCGGGGGGAACCTCTTTTATCTCCATGTAGGATTGCATTGTGTCATTCGTCTAGGGTGGGCTTGGCAGATCATGGGGGGGATGGGGATGGGGCAGGCTCGGAGCGGTCCGCTTTATTACCGCCATCACGACATTGGCAGAATGGCGGAGTTTTAAATGTCCTTGGGCAAGGTATCCGGGGATCGGAGGTCAGGGCACGGCGACTGGCCGCTCGGAACTGTTCGAAAACACGAGGTAGAATAACTAGGCAAAACAGAATAAAACTGGTAGGATAAGGTATCGTCGAACAAGATACATCATGAAATTACAATATAGGTACTGATCTAATCATACAATTAAGCAAGATTAAGGAAGACTTCTCCCGGCCTTGCTCGGCGTTTTCTCCGAGCTGACATCCATCATGATCTCGGGAGCCCATCAACTCGGTTAAATCGAGTCTTGTCCCGAAGCAACGCGGCATCCAACGCCGCCAACAACTTTTTTTTTGCGGCCAGTTATCTCTAAGATAATCCAAAAAAACTTGGCCCCCCCTCTTGACTGAAAGAGGGCGACCTCTCATGCAAAGACAAATGAATCCGGGAAAACGCCATGCCATGTGTGATGGTATCAAAAATGGGCTGTAAAGGAATATGAGATGTCGCAAGTCTGAGGGTATAGACAGGCTGATGTGTAACTCGTTAAGGGAGGCTCTGTTCATGAGAGAGGCCTTCTCGTTGGTCGTCGCGCAATTAAAGACGGTATTGTGAAAAGAAATTGACGAGTTGTCGGTCAATTTGGTCGAATCAAGGTTGTTATTGTTAGGTGCCGATATGGCTGCATTAGGTGATGACGACGGGAGCGGGTTCTACCAAGGGCAAGGCTGTCCTCGAGTCGCCAGGGTTGGTAGTACTGGGAGCGGGTGCAATTTCGGGATCTGGGATCTGAATATCAAGCTATCAAAATGCGAGTCAGCGATTGCTACTTGTCATGCGAAATCAGTGGAACCTTACCGTCATGTAGCCCGTCTGTCGCAAGGGCACAAGCTTGGGGGCAAAAGCTCCATCGTCAGATCCCATCGTCTTTTCCATGTCACCATTCCACTTCTCAATCCACTTCTCAAGGTTGTTCAACCGAGACTTGATGCCCGTCAGGCCGAAATCGTCCCAGAGCCAACCGGTAACGAGCCCGAGGAGGCTGTCGACGATGTTCCTCATGCCGTATGGGTTGAACGCGGGGATGAGCTCGCCGTTGAGCTTCTCGATAATCCGACGGAACTCTTGTTCAGGCAAGCCCGCAGGGTCCAGGATCTCGGGATAGAGATTGGAAAATGTAGGTGCCAGATCACCCTCTATCAACCAGTCGCGACGTATCCGGATGATGCGCGTATTCACGTACTCGGGCGAGTCGATGGGGACGTGGGGATTCAAGTGAGGGTAGCAAGGATGCTGAGGCCCCCATTCCCCTGCCGCGTCTGGCTCGACCTCTTCGCCCATGATGGAAGAGTTGGTTGAAGACAGGGCGGACCCTATGCCATCCCCGGCCGAGACGTTGGAGATGCGAGGGTCCATTACGTCGGGGCCTCGCTCCAAGTCCTTGCCAAAGGGCGGGATGGGATCATCATTCTCCGGCATCATCACAGCTTTCCCCTTGCCCTTGTCGAGTTTGATGGGCGGTACGTCTTCCACGAAATCACCCTCTTGAAATATTTCTCTGCTGAGGCGGGGCTCGGGCTCTTCTGCTGACGTGACAGCCTTCCGAGAGCCTTTGTCGTCGTAGGAAGCGCGGACTGACGTCGGGAGGCTCACTCGCCGATCACTACTGCCCGTCCGATCAACCTGGAGGCTGGCCCGGGTTGATCCAGAATGTCTCGTCTGGCGCTGCTCGGGAAGTGTAAGGAGGGGATAATCGCTGGGCCCGGCTCCCACAGGGTCGGGCGGCGCTTCTGAGTCGTCGAGAGTTGGGTGCTGGAGAGGAATAGATGGAGGAGGCGGAGTTGAGGGGCGGCGTTTGCGGTATGTGTGTGGCCGAGGAGTCGAGTTTGTAGGATTCCAAAGACGAACAGCTGATAGCCGACGGGCGCGACGGGCTGAGGGAATGCCTTGTCGGGGCCGGAAAGGAGAATGTCTGAAGGCAGATTCTTGGTGGCGGTCGATGGGTCGTGAAGGCGGCGGGTGCTGGGGATGCAAAGCGGCGGCGGCGGCAGCGGCCAAGTTGGAAGAAGCTGGGCCGGATCCGGGATACGCGGGTTCTGGAGACTCGAGAGTCAGGAATCGAGGGTTGCCCGGGGCATCTACGGTGGCCGGGACGGGCTTGGAGGGGGGCGCTCGGGAAGGTGGAGGATCCGTGGGAAACAGGCTGTCGGCACGGCCGCCGGGACGACCGCGCTGGGGAGGTATGGCGACGTCCTTCTCACGTGAACGTGAGCGAGGGCGAGGTCACAGTCGAGGTCAAGGTCGAAGTCGGGCTCGAGGCTGTGGGAGAAGGCGAAGGCGTCGTCGTGCTGGTCGTGTCTCGGGGGCTGGACACTAGCTGACAGCGCACGGAGCCGGCGTTGGCGGAGGACGAGGTGCCGTGGAGACGCAGCCGCAGACGCAGGAGCAGATGCGGCGGGTGACGCGGATGATGGAATGCGATGAGTGTGATTTGTCGCTAGACTCGACTCGACCGCGCCAAGCGCTCCAGCTGACGGTGAATCGGGGATAGTGGAAGGGGCGGCAGAGTCTTCGATGCTGATGTCGCTGTCGCAGTCGTCGTCGTCGTCGTCGATTGTTGGACTGCAGCAAGCGAAGGATTTGCTGGAGTTGGGGTCGATGACCAGCAAAGGAGAAGAATGAAAGAAGCAATGAAGGGATTCGACGTCAAGGGGAGAGCCGTCGCCGCTGGACCAATAGGGTGCGGGAGAACAGGGCTTAGTGGGCAACGGGCTGCTGGACGCCCTGAAAGCTAGCATCCTACCGCTGGAAGGCGCTGGTGTGAGACCCAATATCCTGGGGCTCTGCCTCGCGTGTTCATAAAAATTCTTTTTGTCGACCTGGTGAAATTGACTGGAAAAGGAGTTTTTAGGGGAGGCTTCTGGTCTTGAAGGTCCCCGAGTCCGAGACTGGAACGCCAGATTGTCTCCCTGCAGAGTCGTTGATGGATAACCTCGTTCAGGATTGGTCGTAACACCTCAAGTTGGGCCGAGAAGAGTTGATGATGGATCCGCGCCCCTTTAACACGGGTTGTGACTAGGGTTGCTTCGTCTTTCTGGGCGACCTCGGGTATCCTATCCAGGTTTCTCGTCTTTGGGGTCTTCCTGGAAGTGTTAGGTCAGGTCCCAAAGACCAGTCAGTTGTCCGTGGCGTACGGCGAACTGCGACTATCTGATTCGTTCAGACCAGATAGACGCTCTTCTCACACAAGAGAGTGTCTTGACGATGTCGACAGCAAGACCTTTACGAAGCCTCTTTTTTCTTCCCCAAGATTCCCAGACAAAATACAGGGCGAGCAAGCACTTTAATAAACCAGGCACTAGCTCAAGTCTCATCTCTCCAAGACCAAGATCCTCGACCCTCGGCATCCAACGCCAGAAAATTCTAGCCCCTCCTGAGCCTGGTCCTTTTACTCCGAACTCTTGTCCCGAAATAAATTACCAACGTAGCTACGTACGCGTGTATGTGCTGGCTGGCTGGCGGTCTGTTCCCGTCCGTCATCAAATCTCCATCTCCAAATCTTCAAACAGGGGAGGGGTTTCCGGGCCTCCGGGCTCATCCTTGGTTTGACAGGAGACGGCTTCACGACTAAGGGGGTCCACGATCCTATCAAGGGATGCGCCGCTGTCTCTGATGACGCCATGGCCGCTCTCATTTCGCCGTGCATCTTTCCCCCCGTTGTCGAGAAAAGAAGTCTGCTGCCCTTGGAGCTTTGATGAGTCTGGATTTCCCGAGATGCTTGCTTGCTTGCTAGTGGTGAAGGCCTCAAAACCGTCCCGTCATCCCTGCCCTCGGCGTCGCCTTGCATAAATCTAATATAAAACTGCACAGATTATCGATAACTGGTGGAGATATGGGATATACCAGGGCCATGGGGCGGAAGCACGCTCGATGCCATTCCTCCTGAGTTGCCCCTGTCTGAGTTGGGATGAACAGCCTCAAAATCTGTCTCTTTTGCCTGGCAGGGGGGGAACAAGCTTCAAGGCGGACAAGAGATGCTTTGTTCTCGTGCATTTTCCCTGAACAAGGGTCCCTACCCGTGCCTCGTCAACCCAGGAGTTATAGAACGTTCGATAATGGTGCTTTGGGGATGACAGGCGTTGCGCTCAGACTCCCAACGACGGGGTCGCTGATCCACGATAACCAGTCCGGAGACACTCAGACACTGAAGCTCGAGCCGAGAATTGAGCCCCCCTGACGGCCGGGTGTTCCATCGTCCATCGCCGGCTGAACTGGGGCTGACGTCACACGGGTTAGAGTTGGCTTCGGTTATTTTTAAGCCTTGTTTACGGAGTTTGGAGAAAGACGGGGGGAAGTTCGAGGCTCGGAATGTAGGGCATCCGCTCAGGCAACTTGTTGAAATGAGAGGCCTCGATGCTACTTGAACGGGGGGGGAGAGAGGCTTCCAGGTCGTAAAAAAAAAGCACAACTTAAGGGATAGGTAAGATTAATATGAATATCGGTATGCCTCTACGTAGTATGGGTTTTATCATATGGTACTGGTACTATAGGTTTTATTTTAGGCCAATTCCTCNAAAAAAGCACAACTTAAGGGATAGGTAAGATTAATATGAATATCGGTATGCCTCTACGTAGTATGGGTTTTATCATATGGTACTGGTACTATAGGTTTTATTTTAGGCCAATTCCTCTTCAGGCCTCCAAGGTTTTCTTTGCAACCTTGCAAGGATGGCAGCCGGGGAGTTGGACTCTGCGGCCAGATCTTAGAGGTTGCCCGAACTGGAAATATTGAACTCTGCTACCTAGCCTGTTGCATCTGTCGTCCCATCCATCTCCAATCCATGGCGTCTGCCTCTGGTGCAGCATGTGGCCGTTCTTGGCACCCGTTGTTCACGAACAGCCATGCCTCTTTTTGTTACCCCCTTGGATTAATTGAATGCATCGTTTACCCATATCACCGCCGCCATATCCCTTCGAGTGCGGATGAGCTGGTGGGGCCCTCGCTG
>JAVIXY010000157.1:0-11182 GCA_033030565.1 Fusarium nematophilum
TATAACCCTCCGGGATAGCTTTACTTTTGAGTTATTAGACTAGGACCTATAAATTAGCACGGGACTAACCAATAAGGGGGTATATTAGAAGGTAGCCCTAGGGTTAGGACCCTCGGGGCTTCCAGTGGCGTATCCTAAAGGAATTCAAGGGGTTAACCTAGGCGCCGATAGGGATTCTAGACCCTGCTGCTTCCGGCACCTAAATTCGTATGTAATTAGAAGAAGGTTATAGTACATAAGGTCCACTTGATCCCTGATACAAGGAAGGGATCAGCAGCTCAATTCAATGCCTCTTCTGACCACCCCCCTTTTCTACACCCTCACTTCTGAGATGGTGTGCCCGAGAAGCAGGCCGTGGATGAACGAGGCTGTGTGCATCGCGCTTGAGCATTTTTGCTCTTGGCCGCCGAAGCCAATGGCCTTCGGATAGCTTCCCCGGAAGACCAAACATCCCATTGCACACCACAACCATCGTCACCCTCATCCCTGCTCCTGCGTACATGCGCTCTTATCGAAGCTTTGGGCCATTATCCGACCTCTCGGATGAGACCCTCGACCGGTCCTACTCCCCAAAGCTATGCCAATTGACAGCCACACTATCTCAATCGCAATCCTCTCTTTGCCTCGGCTCACGCACGGCAGTATCATCGTGGCCGTCTCCTCCTCTCTAAGTGCTACCCCCCTGTGATCCCCGCGTCCAGCCTTGAGCCTCATCTTGCACATTCCGCATTTTCCGGCTTCCAGCTTGAGGGATGTCTCTGCCTCCGCCTCGAAAGGCGCACCGGAAATGTCGGCTCCAAATGCCTCGGAATGAACTTCGCTTGAAGGAATCCCGCATTCCTTCACCGCCCGCTCAACAGCCTGCATCATCCTTGCAGGTCCGCAGACGTACAGGTGACTGTTCCGGGGGAGGCTTCTCACGATGGCGTCAATGTCCATCCTCTCGCTCTTGTTTTTGTCGTAGATGATGGCATCTTCCCCCAGGAGCTCCAAGCGATCTTGAAAGGGCAACTCCACGGCTGCTGTCTTCTAGAGCAACTCCAAGCTCGAACATGTTGCCCACATTGGCGTTGTCGGACTTCCCGGCCGTCGAAACTATCGAGTAAGTCCGTACTAGTCCGTTTGGAAGCCTCGGTTTCGCATGTGACCCTGGTACGATCTTGTCTGCGTCCGGGTCCGGGCTGACAGCGATTAGCATCTGCTTCGAGAACGGACCATGATCAGATAGAACAAAGCAACAAATATGACCACAAAACCATGAGCGTGTAAAGACACTCGTAAACAAGATATACCAAGAACTTGACATCGGCAGACTCACATGCTAAGATCGCCTTGTCTGGGCCACCATGAAAGGGGTAGGATCATGCTCATCGCCCGCTAGACCGAGCTTGCTCACTTTTATCGTGCCTGGGCAAGAAAGGACGGCCCAAGTTTGCGTTGGGCAGCGAGCCCACCTCGAAGGAATAGCTGATGGGCGACAGCAGGTAAAGTAAGATCTTCCAATGGAAGGGGCGGAAAAAAAATTAACATGTATATATTGTTTCAAGTTCTGTTTCTGTGCTGGCGCGCTGACTTGCAGTATTTGTGTAACCACTCAATACTGATAAGATGATAGGTCGTATCTCCTCGATCCTAAAGTTAGCGCTTTGGAATTATCTCTTGATTAACTATGCTAATAACTGATCTGCTAGATACTAAGGGTAACTGGGTACAGGGTTTGGTTGCTTGACTTTACGCCAATACTTTGCGAGGCTGGCTGAGGAGATATAGATATGATGCTTGCCAGGCTCTCGGGAGAAAATATCGAAAGGATTACTGCCTGTTAGTAAAGAAAAGCCAACACCTTTGGAAACAGTTGGTAGGAAGGAAAATTTTGGCACCCTCAGAGTCCCAAATCGACCAACATACTTCGAACAGCATCCTCCACAGCGTGCAAAAAAGGCTCAGCAAGCTGTGTCCACTATCAAGTCGCGAAAAACTGTAGAGGCTTCAATAGCAATATTCTTATATTATCTGCTTCGGCAGACATGTGGCAAAAGTCCTTCCATAACGCCAGGAATGCCCTGTCTTTGACCACACAGGCTCGCCGCGTCTCCAGAAACGTCGGGGCTACCACTGGGCTCCCGTCGCATCAACCACACACGTTGTTTCGCCCTTCATTCATTGCTCCTATGCTTCTCTCATGCGCCTAAATCCAATTTCCTTGGGGGTCCCACGCCGGTGGGCACTGCTGCCTTGCATTTACGGGCGTCTATCAAGGGCGTGTTACGGTGGCTGATTCGCTTCGTTGTGATGGTATCGTTGTAAGTAAAAAGGCATTGCCGTGGACCAGAGCCCTGCCATAGTTGGCGTCAAGGCCAGATTCTTCAGCTGTTTAGCTGGACGTAGTTGCCTGCGCCATGGTTAGTCTCCCACTTGAACGTTACCGAACATGTCAAGCATCACTTACCTGGGAACTGGCCCTCCTTGCCCTGTAGTCGTCCCGTCCACCATTCGTTGTCATTCTGTGTCCTTTGCACAATCTCAATAACATCGCCGGTTCGGAAGCTCAAATCGCCCTCTGCTTGCGCGGCATAGTCATACAAGGCGGTGACAGTTTCCGCCGCTGGGACTGCGCTGAGCCGACTCGGCTTGGGCTTGGGCTTGGGAGGCGGGGGCTTCTTTTTGCCAGCGGCGATGACAGCTAGGCTGGAATTGGCACCGGCAGGAGGAGAGTATGGTGGAGGCGCGGCTTCGGCAGTCTCGGTTTGACGCTGGTATCCGCCAATCTTGGGGCTGGTGATGGCGCTGGTCGCAGTGCTCTTTGAATCTTCGCCTTGGGTGAGAAGCGCGGGCTGCTTGGGGCCCTCCAGGGCAGGCTTGGCTCCATATCGGACCGGTCGGGGGCGCCCGGTCGTCTTGAAACGGCAGATGGATAGGGCTTCGGCTTGCTCCTGGATGTCGCCGCGCTTCTCATGGAAAGCGTCCTCGATATCGAGTGTCAGGTCGAAATAGCCGATATCGCAGTGCTGCATCTTCTCATGCAGGGTATAGAAGATGTTGAGCTGCATGTAGTAGAAGGACTGGAAGAGAGGCTGGATGAACTCGCGCTCGAGCTGAAACAGCTTGGGCAGCTCGTCCTTGAGCAGGTCGTTGAAGTAGTTGAAGTCCTGGGTGGCCTGCTCGACGTCGCCTTCGGCTTTCCACATGGCCTTCTCGTCCTTGGCGGTGCGCTCTTTCTTGTCCTGTAGCTTCTTGAGAGCGGCGCGATGACGATCGTAATCGAGCCTCTTGTGTTCGCGCTTGACGGCCGTCTTTCGTATCACCTTGATGACGTCGAGCAGCTCGGTAGCGGGGCGGATGACCCTAGTCTCTATCATTTCCAGCTCCGGTGCTAATGTGTCCTGTAGATCCTTGACGACAGCCTCATATTCTTCGCAGGCTCGGATGCCTTCAGGGTTGCCCTCGATCTTGATCGAGTCGGGATCTGACATGCGGCCAGAGATGGGCTTGTAGACTTCGGTCATGGCCTTGCTGAACTCGATTTGGTGCGATAGCATGCCATTGATGGCCTCAAAGTACTTTTTGGACTCATCGTGGAGCTTCTTGGTCTCGGTCTCCAGTTCCTGGAAGCGGCGCTCTGCGTCGATATAGACGGCGTCTTTGGTGTGTTCACCAATGTTGAACTTGGACTTGAATTGTTGGGGGGCCTATGTGGGAGAAGGGTGTCAGTGCCCGGTGGCCATCTACGAATTCACCTTCTTCGTCCCCAGCTCTTGTCGCGCATCGAGTCAGCGCGGACAATGGGGGCTGTTTTCGCGCGTGTTTCGACAGGCTTCCACTCTAACCAGCAAACCAGGTGAGGGGCACGGCTTACCCGGGTAAGGCTCTTCTGAAAGCCCTTGAAGCTCATTGTGGATGGCAGCGCCGCAGGTTGTTGCGCTGTATAGGTGCAGTGTTGAAGTGAACCGATCGACAGGACAAAGAAGAAGGGAAATCGCGAAAATCCTCGAATCGCGAGGCCGCCAAGTTGGACGAAAGGGCAGCAACCTTAATTAAGGCATGTGGATGTGACGACTCGTGGAACGGTGACGACTTTGCGTGGCTGTGCCCTCAGCAGCCTTTTGCTGCCCAGCCAGACCGGCCAGGCCTGCCTGCCCAGCTGCCAAGGATGCCGGGTGCCGAGCGTGTGGCGCAGGCACCTTCCCGCTGAATCTTGGGGCCATTTCTGTGCCATTCTGGGGAGCTTCCACTGATTTCACGGAGTTTACACGGCCCCGAATGCGAGGACGAGCCACAAGGTACCACTGCGTCACCATATTGTTGCGTCACCGACCTGCGGTTTGCCAGGCCCCAGCCCCGGAATCAGAATGTCACCCATGCTATTAGCGGGTGATAAATGACACGGAATGGCTCTCCTAGCCACGGATATGATGTCCCCCAAAATCGGTAACTACATTACGATGAGAGAATAATAGCCAGCAGTAAACATTACAATTTCTTACTTATAATATCATATTCTGAAAGTCAAAAAGTTGGTTAATATAATAGATAATAGTTAAATGGTGTTTATATTGTTGCAAGCATGGAGGCTCTTCCAGTGTTTTTACCTCAAGAAGCTACCTAGTAAGGCAGCGAACGCCCTTCACTCCCACGGTGCCGTGATCGTGAGATCATTGCAGCCGAGTGTTCAACATCTATGAGGAGAGGGTACATCCCCTCTTCTGTGCTGCAACTCAGCTCCGCAACGGGAACGCGCACCCGCGGCACAGGGAACAAGGCGCGAGTGTGCTGGGGTAATTGTGCTGGGAGTGCTGAGAGTTCCGTTCTGGCAGCTGTCCTTCAATTGACCGAAGCCTCGCAGCACCGCCGGTCTGCGACGTCAGGAAAACACCGAGAAAATCCATCGCTAAATTCAATATCTTATTGCCTTATTGGACTCATCTACTTCTCCTCGCCGCCCCGCACCCCATCACTCTTGGCCTTTCTCTTCGCTGCTCCGTCCCGTCATGGACCTCAGATTGCGAGCCAATGCTGGTCGGTCTTTTCGACCAATAGCCGTGCCGAATCTGCCGGGGGCTAACACTATCACCGAGTGGCCGAGCCGACAGAATGACAAATCTCGACATGGAGCTAGCTCACCTCCACCAAAATTCACCTCCTCTCCGCACTCGCCGCTGGCTTCGCTTGACGTTTTTTCGTCCATGCAACTGCCAGCAAAACAACCATAATGGCCAGCAACATTGCATCGTGCGCCCTGCGGTCGGCAGGCCGTGTAAGCCTGAGCTCAGGCTCCCGTGCCTCTGCCGCTTCTCTGCGAGGCCTTGCTCGAGGGACTGTCGTGGCGAGCCGAACTGCGCGCCGCGGATATGTCTCCGAGTCCAAGAGGGATAACGCCCAGGTCGAAACGGCCATCAAGCTCGACAAGAAGGACTTTGCCGACATTCCTCCTCCCACGATGGAGGCCCCCTCTAATGCCAAAGTCAGTCCCATGGCTGGTGAGTACGCTCCTCCCTTGTCCCTTCTGCCGGAGACCCGGAATATTTCTTATATCACCGCTGCTAACGGAGTGTATCAGAGGTGTTAAAACAAGCAGCAGTCATGGAGGAGGGCCAGCGCCCAATCTACCTTGACATGCAAGCCACCACTCCCGTCGATCCCCGAGTCCTAGATGCGATGATGCCCTTCTACGTTGGCGTCTACGGCAACCCCCATTCACGGACGCACGCCTACGGCTGGGAGAGCGAGAAGGCCGTTGAGGAGGCCCGTGAGCACATCGCTGCGCTCATCGGTGCCGACCCCAAGGAAATCATCTTCACTAGCGGTGCTACTGAAAGCAACAACATGAGCATCAAGGGCGTTGCTCGCTTCTTCGGCCGTTCCGGCAAGAAGAAGCACATCATCACCACTCAGACCGAGCACAAGTGCGTCCTCGATAGCTGTCGCCACCTGCAGGATGAGGGATTCGAGATCACCTACCTCCCCGTTCAGAACAACGGTCTCATCAAGATGGAAGATCTCGAGGCCGCCATTCGACCCGAGACTGCTCTCGTCAGTGTCATGGCAGTCAACAACGAGATCGGAGTCATTCAGCCTATCGAGCAGATTGGCAAGCTGTGCCGCCAGAAGAAGGTCTTCTTCCACACCGACGCCGCCCAAGCTGTGGGCAAGATCCCTCTCGACGTTAATGCCATGAACATCGACTTGATGTCGATTTCCTCGCACAAGATCTACGGCCCCAAGGGCATCGGTGCCTGTTATGTCCGAAGACGACCCAGGGTCAGACTGGATCCCCTCATCACTGGCGGTGGCCAGGAACGAGGTCTCCGAAGTGGAACCCTGGCTCCGCCCCTCGTTGCCGGCTTCGGCGAGGCCTGCCGGATCGCCAAGGAGGAGATGGAGGTACGTATCATCGATTTTCTTTGTTCCTTTCCAGCTTTCTCCCCTCGGGGTTCAAGTGATGAGTAGCTCTACACATGCATGGCTTTCTGAATGGCCCGTGACAAGGCCGTCCATGTTGATCGAAGCGTTTGTCTGATTTATTGCTCTGTTTTTCGCTCTCTTGCTCGTCCGCGGCATGTTTCATGAGGTGCTGACCGACCGGTTCATAGTACGACTCGAAGCGCGTCAAGTACCTTTCCGACCGCCTGCTCAACGGCCTCCTTGCCATGGAGCACACCACGCAGAACGGCGACGCCAACTCCTTCTACCCTGGCTGCGTCAATGTGTCATTTGCCTATGTTGAGGGAGAGTCGCTCCTGATGGCCCTCAAGGATATTGCGCTATCCTCTGGTAGCGCATGCACATCGGCCTCGCTGGAGCCTAGCTACGTTCTGCGTGCGCTGGGAAACAGTGATGAGAGTGCCCACAGCAGTATCCGATTCGGCATCGGTCGCTTCACCACTGAGGAGGAGATTGATTATGTCCTCAAGGCGGTACAAGAACGTGTCACCTTCTTGCGAGAGCTCAGCCCTCTGTGGGAGCTTGTGCAGGAGGGCATCGACTTGAACACCATCCAGTGGAGCCAGCACTAAGCTTCACGTGGGTGGATGGGCCATCCCAGTTTGCTCCTGGGCAGTCGTCGCCAGGATGTACCTGAGGGAAGGTTTGGGGAGGATGGCCGGCTGGGGCAAGGCTCAGTCGTGTCTGTACAGCACTGTAACATCAGAGATACCTCTTTCTTTTGGACTTTGAGGATGAAAAAGGGGAGTCATGGTCAAGGGACATATTTCCAATTGCATGGGTAACTGGCTCAGTTGGGGAACCACGGATATCAATTCCACACGCAAGCACCTAGTTGTGCTTTGCCAATCGTTATGGATGGGCTGAGATCAAGAGCGACACTCTTACAAGAATGAGACATGACCATTCACTGTGTCGCATTTTCACCACGTCTTCCATTCCAAAATGGCACCATATCTGACGCAATTGTGTATTCGCAGTGTATTCTTGCATTTGCCATATTTCTAGTGACCTACCTTCTCCCCTCTTGTTCATGTGAGAGCTGCAGAGCAGGAGCAGGCGAAGAATGGGAGGTGATATCCAATCACCTCCCCCACTTGAGCCTCAAAGTGAAGGACATACGCAGTTTACACCCAAATCTCGATCTCAAGAATCCAAACGCACGACGTGACGGGGATTCGATGCCATTGCCTTCTTCACCCACCATCAAACCTGTCTTACAGATTACGTACCCGCACAAGTTCGCAGCCTGAAGCCGGAGGCGCTTGATTGTGGTCGAAAGTGCGCCCCCAAATCAAAGGTCGTCTTGATCTATTGACGTCATGGCAGTATCAAGCCCCCCGCCACAACCCGCTTCGTGCCTGCAATCTTCAGATCAATGCGTCACTGCATCCAAATCGTTCACAATGACATCAGCGGGGTTCCTTTCTGCTGTCTCGAAGGGGATGGAAGCCTCATTGCGACTGCCTTGGCGCACATGCCTCCGGGTCGTGTTCGTGAAGAGCTTCCCGTAGATGGGTATAAAGCTCCCCTTCTCTCTCTTCCAGTCCGATTTCTATCTTGTCTTTACCATCAAACCATCAAATCATCCTCAAGCAATCTTTGAAAACAAACACACCAAGAGCCTACATATTTGCATCTCAATACAGCACCCAACCCAAACCAACAACTCCACCATATTCATCAAAATGGCTGACAACAACGCTTCCACTCTCAAGTCGTACGTCGACTCCGCCACCGGCGCCGTCCAGAACGCCCTTGGCAACCTTACCGGCAGCACTGGCGACCAAGCCCAGGGCGAGGTCAAGAAGCAGAAGGCCGAGGCCGAGCACGAAGCCTCTCACGCTACCGCCAAGCTCCCCGGCGCCACCATTTCGGGCTCTGGCGCCGCCGCTCGCGACGACCCCAACCGCACTGAGGGCTCCTGGAACCAGACCGCGGGCGCTGCCAAGGAGACTGTTGGTGGACTCATTGGTAGCGAGGTATGTTCATACGCCCTCTGTCGTGACCAGGTGTAATCTGGTCGCTAACATCCATCCGTAGTCCCTTAAGAACTCCGGCCGTCAGCAGAACCTCGAGGGTCAGCAGCAAGAGGCCAAGGGTCAGCTCAGTGACCTTGGCTCCGGCCTTGGCGAACGTGTTCAAGGTACCATCGGTGGTGCTGTTTCCAACATCACTGGCGACAAAGAGGGCCAGACGCACTACGACCAGATGCGTGCCGAGGGCAAGACGCGCCAGCGTGGTGTTGAGCACGACCTCCAGAAGCAGGCCGACGCTGAGCGCCGGGAGTAGAGAAACTACACGATGTTGCGATGAAGGGAGGATGCTGCAGAGCATGGCTGATGAGATCATGATACCCCAAGTTACCCCGTGGAATGGCGGGAGATAGGTTGATACACCTCCTAAGACTAAATGATACACTTTTCCCTACTACCTAACCTTTATCCTGTCGATCGTTGCGCCCGTAGTCCGTATCCACCAAGCAGCGCCCGTTTGCTCATGGCCCTTTCACTGGACATTAGTTGTACCCCTGCCTGATGCTTCACATCTACCCATGTGCTTCAACAGCCATATCTTCCTGCCACTTCTTGAAGCAGAATTCCAACCCCTCGTGACTCTAGCCTTTTCCATTTGCCTGATCCTTGTGATACGTGACGTCCAAGAATCCGTACTTCCATGCCTGCCCAGCAAATCAACAGCATCCGTATTCAAGCCCAGACTCAAAATATCATTAATCATTGTAGTCTTTGGAATTCCCCGAAGTGGATCAGATTACACCACCATTATGCCTTTATGCTAGACTCGCTGAGCAGTTTCGGTAGGGCGACCTAGGAGCTTGCCAGACAACGAAATTTTGCGGAAACGGACTGATCGTGGTAGACGCAAGAGTGAAGATCATTCTTCACGCGATGAACAATCGGCTGGTTTAAATACAGAGAGATTGTGTCGGTAATGACTTGATGTTCTGTTGGG
Source organism: Fusarium nematophilum (assembly GCA_033030565.1). Classification (NCBI taxonomy): domain Eukaryota; kingdom Fungi; phylum Ascomycota; class Sordariomycetes; order Hypocreales; family Nectriaceae; genus Fusarium; species Fusarium nematophilum. Next base: position 9,415 of record JAVIXY010000157.1, read on the forward strand.
TGGAATACAGGGCAAGGGGGAGTTGAATGGCTTGGGATGGTAGTTCTCCCTGGCTTGGATATTTGGCGGACCTGAGCGTCTCCAAATCTACTGAACGGGACTTCCCGAACATCACCTCAGCTAAACCAAGCGAGAACATGACTGAAGCTCTCTCGATCTACAGATGCTGTATTCAAGATGATTATTGCGCGAGGGTTGGGCGAAGAGAATGGTGCAGTTCGAAACGTCACAGCGTCAACATCAACTTATACGTGAGGTTTAAGTGACGAGGCTTGTATTCTTGCAAAATTAGCCTAGTGGGAAACGGACACATGGCAAGTAAGCGGATGGCAGCGTGGGACGATGCTGACCATTTCGTGCTAGGTAGAGGCTTCGAGATCCTGGGTAGAGGGGATGGGAATGTTGGGTTTTGCCTCATGGAACGATCAGAAGTTGAAGAGAATGTATCTGAACCCTGTAGAGGCAAGGCAATGCGCGAAACTTCCTATGACATGGGTGCGCCAGAGGATTAGATACCAACAGCCGTGTCTTTGACCAACGCGCAACGTACTCACTAATCAGCTGCTTCTACACAGGGAGAAAGTGGCGCAACGAAAAGGGGCTTTCCTTCTTAGCACAAAGTGGTGGATTCACTTGAGTTCAGCAGATCACTGTGAGATTTGGTAATAAATGACAGCTCGGAATATCCCCTGACAGAAAGGACTTGCCTTTGCTGGAGAGACGAGCTGAACTTTCGGATCGCAACTTGGCCTTGAGCTTGGCTTGTTTGGGGTATCCATCAATAGTATTCTTCAATTTCCATTCATTATTGGGCTGGATGTCTGGGGTCCTTTCTCTCGCGCGGCTTTGAGGCCGGTCTTTGCTGAAACGAGGGCTCAACGCACGGGGGTTGAAGCTGACAGCCAGGTGATAAAGACCCGAGACAACAAAAGCTTTTCAGCGAAGGAAGTCTTCAGCTCAAGTAGTATATGGGGGCCTGTAACCATCTCCGAAGCGTTTACCGCTTGTATGTCCCTGAGGTGCTGGTTCAAGTATGGGGGTGCCAGGACCAAGGCCAGGCCGACGGTGTCGTGGGCATTGTATATCCCGGCTCTCCGGAGGTAATCCGGAGAACTCAATCCGACGTTGAGGCTGCAGGTCATGCCAGATGAATGTTTCTGGAACTTGTTTGGAACTAGCTTGTTTGCCCTCTTCATGGGGCTCCCACGTCTTTGGAATCAACCGCAATCAATGATCCTGAAGCCGAAACGCGCCAATTCCCATCCAGCTTTTGCAACGACTCACCTGCAACCGTGTTGTCCAGAGTTCTTTGTCCCTGCACCAGCTTGCAGGTCGAGGCAGACCAAGCGCCCAGTCTCAGCTTACGACAGTTAACAAAGAAACTAGGAGGTTTCCAGGGTTAAGCAACGACAATAGCAACTTGCTATTGAAACACGATAGAAATAGAATATACGCACAGACAGAATGTTCAAATTTGCTACAAAGTGGTTCATATAGAAATGCCAGTCGATACCGTCGGAATTGAATTGGTATCAAATGGTACAGCCTCCCAGCATCTTCTACTACTATATCAGTTCTCATACCAATATTACGAATAGACAGGTGAAGAGTGAATGAACAGGTGAACAGGTGAACAACAAACTCTGCAAGGAGCATTCTATACGAGAAGCATTCACTGCGAGAAGCATTCACTGCGAGAAGCATTCACTGCGAGAAGCATTCACTGCGAGAAGCATTCACAGCTCGTTCTGATTTCCTTTAAAAGCCC
>JAVIXY010000157.1:11241-30525 GCA_033030565.1 Fusarium nematophilum
CCCCCCCCCCCCCCCCCTTTTCGTCGAAACGACTCCTCCATGCCCCCCGAAGAAGCCATACCACTCTCAACTCGTTCAGTTCACGAACTGAGTAGACCTTCTTCAGAGAGCATTCGAGCCAGACCACGAACGAAGCACTAACTACGCCGTCGTGACCCCCCAAGAAGAAACGGAGCTATGTGCCAGGGCCAAAGCTTCCAGTGCAGCAACTGCCTGTGCATCTGGGACGAAATCACCGAGCCCTGTCTTCACGTACAGGTCTCCCAATCATGCTCAGTGAGGATCGATGGTGTCAATCGAGTATCTGTCCTCTGCCGCACGTGTAAGCATTATTCTTCTCCAGGTAGAGTCAAGATACTACACCTGGTCCGAGCAGCCATTGACAACTCTGGCAGACGAACTCAACGCGCGTCCAAGACGATAGGGCCGCGGCGAAGTGTCAGCAAGCCGTGACCCGGAGCACGAACCCAGCCCTGGCTATTCCGGAGGAAGGACGCTGCCGAAGACATGTCGTCCTGCAATAGCAGCCGTGAACTCGACGCACTGGATCTGCAGGAGCCAGGATTCACTCCTAGGCCAGGACTCCTCAACGCAATTCACGGTGATTTGGCTGGTGGAGATTGGGTGCTGATGGCCTCTTAAGTCGTGTGAGCAAGGTAGATTGCATGTACGAACTTTGGATTGTTCATGGAGTTTAGATTGTTCATAGAACTTGAGGTTGTTCATAGAACTTGAGATTGTTCATAGACCTCGAGATTGTTCATAAACAAAGAGACCCGACTCGCCTTTCGCACCCAAGTCCTGACAATTATCCATTGATACCTGCCACACGCAGATAATGGCCCAGAAACGGCAACCCGTACCTGTGGTCCATTAGACCTCCGATGGCCCATTGGCTCATGCCTGACAAGTACTACTTTTAGCCTCGGGGGTAGGCTATATACAGCCAACGGAAACGCCCCTTTGTCCTAGATAAGCGGCGCTGCAACAAGCTTTGAGCTGGGCCTCACCAGACTGCCGTTTGTTGCGTGTGGCTATTGCCGTCATCCTCTCAGCCCCTGCTTTCAATATTGGCGTGCCGACCTACGTGCTTTCACCGAGCGAGGCAAGTTGCATGAGGGGCGTTGTGTGCTACCCATATTTCCCCAGTGCTCTTCTGTTTTTAGCGCTTGTTATGCCAACTGTTGAGCAAACATTGACGCAGAAAGCTGTTCCGGTGGTAGGATAGATAGGCTATTGGCAGAGGCGCCGGCGTGAGCGCCCTTCGGGCCGAGCCAGGTTACTATCATGCTTCTTCGTAGACAGACATCTTCTGGCTGGCTGTTCTAGGGACAATACCCTCTGCCTCGTGTACAGCTTGGCGTTGACAGACAAATAAATCGACAGAGAGAATAGCCGGAAGAAATGCCGGCTTGTTCCATGGACAGCTTGGAGTATTGTCTGGGCTTGTGCTTTGGGCCTTTATAACCCTCCTTATCATGGAATAAGCCTCATACTCTGGTAGGGCCGACGCTGTGGAGCGGGTGAAGGCTCGGTTTGAAAAGGAACAGGAAGGACCCCTGCACAGGCGGGAGGCCCGCGTTCCATATCGAAATAGTTGCCAGGAGCCAGGTTGGGGAGATAGATGCAGGGCGCGCAAACAATGTGACAAGCAAAGGAGGCGGTACCATAAAAAGAAGCATGCAGAAAACACCCGATCGTCTATCCAGTGCCTAATAAGTCGTCAGCGATGTTGACTCCCAGTTCGCAATGCAATGTGGTTGGGGTTCCTAGTCGACACGAGAGAAATCTGACAGGTGTCGCCAATTAGCGCGCTGGGTGCCATCTCCACTCACTCAACCCGATCCAGAGATCCAAAGCTGTGACAGGTTGCCAGCCTATAGCGCTGCCACTTCGTGTCAGAAGTGGCTTGCTCGTTGGATTTTTGACAAGTTGCAGGAGGCAGGGGAGGTTGTCCAGTGGAGAGCTGAGGCCGATCAAGGTGACGAACGAGGAGCCAGACAAGCCAGTGACGATGAACGACAAGGCGGCGGGCTCAGGTGCGGCGGTCTTGGGTCAGGCTGGAGGTGACCCAGCAGCCTTGACTTGAGACATGGCTCCACGGCGATCACACACGCGTCGGCAGCCCAGTTCTCGTCAGTACCCCGACCCATGGGGCCGGGTGCCGTCATGTACGAACGAAGGGAACCTAACTCCTCCGCTGGCCAGCAGTGTGAAAATTATCCGGCCTGCCACCAGACAGCCTCTGTGCAGGATCGTAGATTGAGCAACCTGAAGAGGTCTCTCCACAGCCAATCATCAACCGGAAAGCATTTCAGAATGAGGGAAACTGTGCGTTCCCGGGGAGCCCCGTTTGCCTGAGCACCGATTTAACTTTAGGATGGCGCCCCGGCGAGCTCTTTGTAGGGAAATCTGGATTGCTTCTGCGAGCCGGAAACGAGGACACTGGGCTGGCCCACGGTGCACGCTGCAGGGCGCCGCTCTGCCATTTCGAGATCAAGCGGGCGCTGGCCGAGTCGCCTCCATTGGAGATGTCTGTGTAACAGCGCCTTTGCGGGTGATGACCATGGACCAATCTCCCTTGCGGCTCACCACCGTCCGGGCTCGAGAGTAGCATGGCTCGGCTTGAGCAAACGAGAAAGCCTTCAAAGTGTCCGTACACCGTATGAAGAATTGGGCAGGTGCTCCGTGTGCTTGGGTGAGAAACAATCGACAGACACCGCCCCTCCTTGCCGGTACCTCGAAACGCGAGCCCAAGTTGACCCCTGACTTTACCGTAGGAGGGAGGTCGGGCTAGGTCAGCGATACTCCAATATCACGAATCAACAACGACCATGCGCCCTCTGATCTTTGCAACACCTAACTACCTACCCAGTGCTTCGCATCACCGGCTTGAAGTCCCCTGTCGGCGTCATGCCGGAGAGACATGTGCCGTAGGATCCAGGAATGGGATTCAGTTGAGAGAGCCCTGGAGAGGTCTGGCGACTCTTGGAGGATTTCTCGACAAGAGCTCAAACTGTCGCAACTGGAGGTAGCTAACTGCTCGGCCAACCGCCTGTCGCCAGCCTGGACATGGACCTGTGCGTGGACGTGCGCCCGAGACTTGCGCTCATCCCGTCTCGCCGCCTCCCGCTCGCCATACTCTCCTGAGCTGCTGTTCCATCCCCTTTCAGTTAGGTGGGCGGCGGCCCAGCATTCCATTGACCCGCGTGGCTTGTGGAGCAGGCCGTGGACTGAGCTAGCGAGGGGCGACCGGCCAGTTGCGAATGGGGATGGCTGCCACGCCGCGGATGGTCTTGGCTCATTGATGATGGAGACTGGGCCAGAGCTGGGCGCCTTATGGCGTCCGTCTGTGCGAGGCTACACACATACGGATACACTTGATATCAATCAAGCAGCGCCAGTGCCAGTGCAGGCGTGGACTGCAAACAGTTTCGAGTGTAGATGAAATAATAATGTTGCTACTCTCTGGACGGCCCGTCTGAGCAGCGGAGTCGTAGCGAACCCTGCTCGCCCATGCCCGTAGAATGCCGCCATGTAACCGTGCCTTGGGGGTTCCGGGTGTGCATATCGTCTCAGCAGGATGGAGCTGTGAAGCACAGAAGGCAGGGATCTGAGTCGATGAAGACGGCAGTCGAATGTTCGACGACGGGAAAAAGGAAAAAAGCACACAAGAAAATTTTCGTGTCGCTGCAAAGAAGTCTGCAGGTCGTTCATCAATGTTGGGACACGGCCTGTTGTGCATAGATCGTCTGAGAGTTCGAGGAGGGGATGGCAGAGGGAGAGAAGCGTCGCAGATGAAGCCGAGAGGGCAGCATTGCTGAAGATGACTGGCCGCCGAGGAAACGAAGCCGCACGGATCTCTCCTTCTATCCTTCTATGTGGCTCACAGGGTGGAAGCCGAGACGACTGTGCCATATAATAAACGCAGCACTGTGTACGACATTGTCTAAGAAACCAACCACCAGGGCACTGGTGACTGCTCGGGCAAGCCTCTGAATTCGATGATGCCCAAAGTAAACTGCCGTGACGGTGTAGACAGTGGCAGGGCGCCAGGCTAGTCACGATGAGGAGCCGTAATACCCAATACCAGCCGACCAGAAATGAACATCTCGGACGGATGTCTTGGATGCTAATTACACGAGAATCCGAGTTGCGCCAGAGGCCACTGGCAACGATCAGGTAGATATCAGGGCACACAGTGCACAGCGATATCCTTCCTGCCTACCTACCTACCTACTGAATTAGTATGGCGTACCTAGGTAGTTGGGAGCCAGGTACCTCCTTTGCCCTTCCGGCCCTGCTGCAAGCACGCTCATTAAATAATTCCTCGTCATTATTATCGCATCCGCAATATTAAATAAATGCACAACACCACCAAACTCCTGATCCCCGGCCCCTCTATCTATCCCAATCAAAGGCCAACCCTGCAGAGTCCCTGACTCGACCCCTGCGATCCCCCCAAAGGCCCTTGTCCAGGAACGGCCACTCTGTGGAGGTGCATCTGCGAGTCTCACCCAGTCGCAGGCAGGCCTGCCATCCCAGCCCACCCCGGCCAAGGCCGTGGAAACATCCCATCCCCATCCACATCCACCATCGCCGTCGATTATCCCCGTCAGGGACTAGACCTCTTCAGGGCCTCGTCGGGGATCCGTCGCGAATGCCATACTTTGTGTCGACTATTCCTGCCAGGTCGCCCGGGTCCCTGGCTGCACTGCGCTGCGACTTTACTTTGCGGCCTGCGACCCAGTACATTGCGTGCGTGCTCTGCCGATTCACTCTGCAGCGCAGGGCCCCCTCCCCCCCCCGGAGACCCTCAAGAACCCGAGTGTCTGCACCAGAAGCTTTCCAGCTCCTTGTCCGGGTCTAGGTCCAGGGGCTGCACACCAACGAAGCTGTCGGCGGAGCGAAAGGAGCGACTTGAACCGACCTGCGAACAAAGAAGGAAAACGACGACACTGTCACGCCGCCTCCTCCCGCCTCGAATCTCTATCATTCTCAACCTCTCCTTTGCTTCCCCCCTTCTTGTCGTTTGCTGGTTTCTGATTGCTGGTTACTTGGGTTTTGTTTGCTTGCTTTTGCGGACGCCGCGGGCCTTTTCAGCTGGCCTTGCTTCTTCCCTATTATTCCAGGTACGTCTATTATTGGGTATCCCTATTTCCTTCGTTTCCCGCCTCCCACCGGCGACCTTGACTCTGCTGCGAGCTTCTCCCGCATCGGCTTCGCGCTTCTGCTGCTGAGCTGCGGCAATCGCATCGGTGTGGTTCGGCGCGCTGCGGCAATCTTTTCGTGACGTTTGGCGCCCCCGCGGCCACCAGCTGTCGTCTTTCAAATGGTCGCCTTGTCGTACAATCTGCGACCTGTGGTTACGCAAGAGCATCTCTCCGCTCCCACTATCCGCTCTGCTCCCGCGCCTCAGACCCTTGGGGTGATGCGACCCTAATCTCGTCGCTCCATTGTTCCATCTCTATTGCGACAATTCCACTAATAGAAACCAGCATTCACCCGCCGACCCAGCTGTTGCCGCTCAGCCACCGTGAACCGCGTTCCTCAACGACTCGACAACTGCAGTGCAGGAGCCGGGAATCCAATCCCAAGCCTGTGGCTGCCCGGGTCTCTTCGACTCGCATTACACAAGCCAAACGAGTCAAACGAGTCAAACAAAACTCCTGCCGTCAGCGACCGCTACCCGTCTTACATTCTACTCTGGGAGGCCTGTGCAGGTCTACCCGTTGACAACATATAGACCGCAACCATGGCGACCTCAAATCCCGACCCAGCCGTGTCGCGGCCTACGTCCGGCATCCTTTCTCCCCGCGGCATGAGATCCAGGACGCAGAGCATTTCCAGCGACCGGCCTTCCACCATTGCCCACAGCTTCATGTCACCACCGATGTCTGTCTCACCGGCGGCGGCATTCATTGCCGCCTCGGCCGCCTCCCAGATTGTCACCAATGATCACGATAGCCATGCCGACACCTGGTACGATCAGCACGGCATTGAACCGGCTGGCGAGACTGCCTTGGTCTCGCAAGAAGCGCTTCAGCTCGTCAACAGCTTTCTCGACCAGCTACTGTTCAATTTCTTATCCGTCTCTCGCGCTACAACCCTCTCCGGCCTGCGACCCGCGGTTTCCGAAGTTCTGAAGCCCAAGTTGGCCAAAGATGCCGTCAACAACGCCGACGAAGAGCTGCGTGAGTATCTCGGTGAAGGCGACGAGGACGACTACGTGCAGCCTCAGGGGGGCAATCCGTCGCGTGACTGGGATCTCGAGCTTGTCTGGAAGCGCACCCGGCTGCGATGTATGGTCTATTCGTCTCTCGGCGATATGGAAGAAGAAGACGAAGATCTCTACATGGAACAGGAAAATCTCGAGATTGGGGCCGACGAGCAAATTTCCGACGTCATTTCCCCCGCCGTCGCTATTTTCCTGACCTCTGTTCTGGAATACATGGGGGAGCTCACCCTGACTGTTGCGGGACAGGCCGCATACCACAGGTTGCGGGCGAGATTCCAGAAGGAGATCAAAGAAGGCACTAGGAACCCCACCGACATTGCCGACCGCATTGTTGTCGAAGAGCAAGACATGGAGAGAGTCGCCCTCGACCGAACACTGGGACGACTGTGGAGGGGCTGGAAGAAGCGGATACGATCCCCGGTGATTGATCTGAATGGCCGCCCCTTCTCAAGGGCATCCACTGGCCATCTGAGACAGGACAGCATTTTCACTGACTCGCCTGCTCTTAGCCGGGTTGCAACGCATAGTGATGCGGAGCCCGAGGCTAAGAAGAATGGTGCCAAGACATCTACCGAGAATATTCAGCCTTATGATATTGCGCTGCCCATCGGCAACCACGATGTAGATGAGATCGAAGTTCCCGGCCTCGCTGTCTATAGCGATGAGGAGGATGACGAGGACGGAGAAGAGAAGATTGCGGAAGAGCCTAGCGGACGTCGACCTAAGAGCTTGCTGATCCTTCCCCTGGGAACTGCTCACGGCCTTCCCACACCAACCCTGTCACAGCCAAACACGCCCGATTTTGCCGGCCGAAAGAGATCCAACTCTCTCCCTACCCCCGGCACGTCGCCGTATCGCGCCGCAGTCAAGCGCACAAAGGAATCCGCTACCACCGAGACAAAAGTTTCCGAAGGAAAACAGGCCTCGAGCGAGGCTGCCAAGGACCGCGAAGCCAGTAACGAGCATAGCAAGGCGGACGATGAGAAGCCAAAGAACGAACTGTTGCCCGAGCTTGCTGTATCAAAGAACAAGAGGCTCTCGAAGATCATTACAACTGCTACATCAAATACCACCAGCCGCGCCCTGTCACGACCCGAAGGCGTGGAGGGCGACGAAGGTGTCCTGACATACGAGAAGGCTGAGATCATGACCTCTTCCCGTGTATCAGTCGCTGGGAGCTCATCCCCTGCCCTTTCTGACACTGGGGGTCCTTTCGCGCTCAAGAGATCGTCGAGCGTACACTCCGCTCGCCTCATTGACGTTGCTGGCCCTAAGAGTCCCAGTGGATCTCGCTCTCCCTCGGCAGAGGCTGCGGACCGCATCCGTCGGGCGAGCTTGACCATCCCCACGAGCAGCGGTCTTTCCAACCAGGTCAACGCGGATAACACCCAGGCGCCGAAGAGCACTACTGCCAATGCATCCCGCCCAATTGCTGCCATTCCTAAAAGTCGCTCTCCCGTCGACGGCATGCGAGGCTCGATCTCCAACTCAGCAACGATCTCAGAGACGGAGGAGGAGACGGAACGAGACCGGTCCAGGGATCAGAGGACACCCAAGTATCCGGCTTTCCAGCCATCTACACCTACCGTCCCAGAGGCCGTATCAACCGAACGTAGACGACCGCAGCCCATCTTTGGGTCCCCTCATCATTCGCCAATACTTCATCAGTCATCCTCCGGGACCAAGGTGACGGTCCGCTCTTCAAGCACTACCGAGCCAGTGCCTGAGGAAAGACCTGCAGATATCCCCCGAAAGACTCCAGGCTATTCAACCCGGTATACATCCCGAGGTGACAAGGCCCCAATCTCTCCAACTCACAGCATCGGTATGGTATCCATTGAGCGATCGAAGACGAGGGATTCCGATGAAGATGTTGGTGTAACCTCTCAGCCTGGATCTGGTCCTCGTCCGATCCATACCTCTGGCTCGTCAGCCTCTTCGGGCACAGGGCGCCTCAAGGCTGTCCGGACTTCAGAGGAGAATGCATCGAGCCGCTCTGAAAACGTGGCGCGCAACTTTGAGGAGCTCATTCAGAGCAACCAAACGATCACGTACACACTGACGCCCGAAAACATGCGTGACATTGACGTGAGTGACGAGGAATTCCTAGAAGAAATAAGATGCTAACGAACACAGTCCAAGGGCTCTCTCGATGGCCCTGTTGTGAACAAGGGTCCACGCAAGAGCGAGGATGCTCGGACTCACAACCGATCCCGCTCTTCTTCTGCTGCGACAGATGTCAAGAAGTCATCGCCGCATCACCGATCTTCTGGGTTGGGCGATGACAGGCTGAAAGGCCCAGTGCCGTCTCTCGGCGCAGGCAGGTCGCGACTGTCTGCTGCTCCCAGAGAGGCACGGGTCCCCAGTGAGTCAACCGCGGACTTTGCGGAGTTCATCAAGTCGACTGGTCCTACGGGAGATAACCGACCGGCAACCCTTCGAAATGTGAGCAACCCGCCCACCCCTACCAAGACCAGCCTCGATACCCGCCGTATTTCGTCGGCAAGCAACCGGAATCGCTATATGCCCCGAGATGCTGTCACGGATGCCCGGTCTGGTAACTCGGATCTAATCGACTTTATCCGACAGGGACCACCAGGCGCAAATAGCAACCGCATCCCCCGCAACATTGCGCCCTTCCGGGACACGGCCGATTCGGACGAAATGTCAGGGGCCGTGGGCGGACGAGCTATCGATGCCAATATCCCCGACATTCGATACAGCCAAGCCTCGACTCACGGCACCGACACGTCCATGCCGTCGATTCACTCGTCCATCAACTCCCACACCGCTCTGCTGAAGAACAAGGGAGGCCCTGCACCAACCAGCAAGATGTTTGACGACGAAGACATGATGCCCAAGCGCAAGACCCGGCGTGTCAAGGATCCATACGCGATCGACTTTAGCGACGAAGAAGACGATTTCATCACGACCCCCAAACCTCCCGTTAAGAAGGAGGAGAGCTTGGCAGAATTCTTGCGCAACTACGAGCCTCCGCCGGAGCCTGTTGCCCCCCCGATCTCACACAAGGTGCCAAAGAAGAAGGCGAGCGCGCCGAGCCTCATTGGAAGGCTTACTCGTAGGGATAGCAGCCACTCCAGTGCTGCGCCCGCGTCATCACTAGGCAACGACACGCGATCCCTCAGCAGCCGAAGTGGCCTCAGGGGCTACATCCCTATTCAGGTCAGCATTCCGTCAGGGTACGATAAGTACGGGCCCAAGGACTCGGGTGCATCTCGACCTTCTCAGGCCGCGTCGTCGGCCTCGTCGGGACGAAGAATTCCCATGAAGAAGTTTGAGCCAAGAGATGCTGTATCCAACGTCTCCCGCACTTCTGACCTTGCTGCGTTCCTTCGCACCTCGGAGCCTCCGCCGGAGCCTGTGATCACGGGCCCCATCAAGGAAGAAGGCAGCAGCCTCTCCAAGATGTTCAGCCGTCGAAAGAAGTAGGCGATGGCTAGAACTGTTCATACTTACGATGTCATCTACCACATGCGAATATTTGGCTATGTTTTAGACGAGGATATATACGCTCACGAGCTCATGTACCTTCTAATTTCTAGTTTCTGGATTCAAATCTCCGGCCGTCTTGACCTTTGTCTCGGGCCCTGGATTTACCCTTCATGTTTTGTCAGGCCGCCGTTGAGCGGTCGCCCCGTTTGTCTTTCATACCGCCGGCCCGGGCTGTTGATATTGTCACATGGGCTTTAGATATCTCACTCGTCAAGGGTCTACCTGCGTTGCGTGAAGGGGAGAGGATAGAGAAGAGATCCCCTGGATTGATGTGGAGGAGAGTGACTGACTGGCACGAGCTGGTTTGTTGGAGAGCAAGAGAAGGCGAATATCAACAAAGAGGCATGGACAAGGGCGGAAACAAGTGTATTTGTGGATATGTTTGAATTGATGAATCCAACGGTCTTTTGCCCACCACTCCACCTGTCTTCCATCTCTCTGCTAGTTGTGTCATGTCTTTAGCTTGGGAGAAGGGTGAATCAAGCATGGTCCAGATGAGGAGGAGAGACGAAGACTATCATTGACTCTCTTGATACATCCTAACACAAGTTTAATCCCAGCCTTTATGTCTGTCTAGCTTTGCTCTTACTTTACCAGGCGGTCTGTTCCGCATTGTGTAATCCTCGCTTGCTAACCGCGCGCATGGCCATCCCTCATGTCCTTTCTAGCCCCTAATCAGTAGCGCTCCATTATCCATCGCGAACGCTCCGCGTCTCCCATCTTCTCGAGCATGTCGGTCTCGGCCTTTTTGACATCAAAGTACCTGTGCACCAGCCCCGACCCCAGCAGCTCGCACAGCTCGGCATCCCGCATCAGAGCCCCCAGCGCCTCCCTGACGCTCTTGGGAAGCCTCGCGCGAACATTGAGCTTCTCCCTATCCGTCGAGGACATGGAAGCGGGGTCGTTGACGCAGTCTCCCCAGACCAGCTCCTCCTTGTCCGCCACACCCTTTGCGCCCGCCAGCAGAACGGCCGACAGGGAGAGGTAGGGGTTTGCCAGTCCGTCGATGCATTTGAGCTCCCAATGGCTGCCTTGGATCTTGCGCAGCGGCGTCTCGCGGTTCTGGGTGCCCCAGGCGACCCACGTGCCGCCGGCCCAGCAGCCGTCCAGGACGCGCTCGTAGCTGGCCATGCTGCTGTATGTGAAGGCGGCGATGGCCCGGAGGTGCTTCAGGACGCCGGCGTAGAAGGGCTTGTAGACGTCCTCGTCGGACCCGTTGGGCGACGAGATGGACATGTGCACATGGGCCGCCGTCCCGCAGGCCATGGCGTACGGCTTGGGATGGAGCGTCATGCGGAAGCCCTTTGCCGTGGCACAGCTGCTGATGACGTCCCGGGCGTAGAGGAGGGTGTCCACCGCCTCGAGCGCGGGCCCCTTGGGCAGGATGATCTCGTACTGGCCGTTGGCGCTTTCGGGGTGCACCATCTCGATGTAGACGCCTGCGGCGTCGAGCTGCTCGATGGCGTCCTCGAGAACCTCGATGGCGACCTCGTGCTCCATGGCCCGCCCTACCGACCACCCGTGTCCGTCGCCGTCCAGGGCCTCGTACCTGTTGCCATCCCCGCGGCGGAAAAGGATGAGCTCGATCTCGAATCCGAGAGTGAACTCCAGCCCTTGCTCGGCTGCGCTGGCAAGGGTCCTCTTGAGAAGGGATCGCGGGCAGAGAGCCACGGCGGTGCCATCCTTTTCCTTGAAATCGCCCATGACGGTGATATGGCCTTTGCGAGGACCCAGGCGCAGCGTCTTGAGGTCTGGGTGCAGCCTGTACTCTCCGGTCGGCGTGACGTTGGGCACCGGGACGTCGATCTGGAGGAGACCGAGCCCGGCCTTTGTCACACCAAAGGAGAACTCCTCGTCGCCGCCGCTGCGCAGCATGGACCACACCCTGCGCATCGGGATGGCCCTCATCCGGGGCATGGCCGTGAAGTCGTTCCAGTACACGCGCAGGAACCTCGGCTCTTCCTTGTTCTTCAAGAACCGGGACAGCGTCGCGATGTTCTGGTGCTCGGAGGCCTCGAAGCCGCGGCCAGAGTTTGGCGGCAGCGGCCGGAACTCCAACCTGAGGTCGTAGAGCTTGTTTGCATTGTTGAAGAATATGTCCTTGACCAACTGAGCAGCCTGCGCCCAGGTCAGGTCTCCCTTGTAGACGTAGTCCACGAGGACGGTGTGCAGGACCTCCTTGACCTGCTCCACCGCCAGGACGTAGGTTTCCGGGAAGTAGTGGCCATCTGTGCTCCAGAGGATCTTGGATACGGGGCAGAGCTCGAGCATCTGGCGGACGACGCCCTCTTGCCCGTCCCGGCTCAGGAAGGGGAAGACCTCGCCAATGTCTGCGTACACGTTGGCGTAGACGGTCGCCAGGTATCCCGTCTCGCGGGCAAAGGGGTAGCCGGAGTGAAGGAGCACGATCGGCACCTCCGGGTACGTCTTGATGAAGTCTTGCAGGTGAGCGGGTGACGACTTGGTCAGGGTGATGTCGTTGTCTCCCAGGCCCGTGTGGAACTGGATAGGCTTCTTGTGCTCGTCCTCGCCGTTCTGGATCACGCCCGCCAGGATGTGGACGAAGTAGTCGTTGAGGCCCTCGTGCTCGAGCCGCCTGAACGGCTCAGCGCCGTCCTGCTTCCTCTCGTCGAAGATGGCCTGGAACTTTTGCATGAGAGCCTCCAGGTCGGTGATCTGGGTGATGTCGAGGCCTGTCCGGTAGCAGATGACCGACTTGAAGCCGGCGACCTCGGGGTCGTCGAGGCTGTTGTAGATGGCATCCATGAAGTTCTCCACGGCTCCCGAGAAGGCCTCGGACGGATGCGAGAACTGGGAGCAGGCCTTCTCGATGCACTCGGCGGCGACCTCTTCGATGCGGACGATGCGCTTGCTGCGGCTCCTGGTGAAGGCGTCGAACTGGCTGTAGGGCTCGAGATCCGCAGAGTTGCCCAAGCCGTCATCGACAAGCACGCTCTCGATCCCCGAGAGGCATCTCCCGATCCACTCCTGGTAATTGCCGCCTTGCTTCCTGGCGACGGCCGCCTCGACCGCCTCCCAGGTCGGCTTGGTGCCGAGGAGAGCAGACAGCTGCTTCACAGCGCGGAGGTGCGCCAACCCGGTCCGCGAAGCGTCCAGGGCATCGCCGCTGGCCTCGGTGGCGATGGAGAGGAGAGGGTGTTTTCTGATGGCGCTCAGCTTGAGCAGCGGGTGGGCGTGATGGTCGATGATGGGGGTTGTCTGGATGGCCCGGCGGAGCGTCTCCTCCGTGTTGGCTTGGTCGACCGCCATCTTTCTGAGGGGCAAGGAAGGCATTAGGTCTTCTTCTTTTTGGAACCTTCTCAAGTTGAGAGACGTAGGATGGCCCTATGCGACGATTTCCTACTTGTCGCTATAATCAGACTTTACTAGAGGCCCCCGATAAGCAAGGGGATGAACCAAGTAACAGCAGCAGCAGCAGCAACAGCAGCAGAGGACAAAAAAAAAAAGATCACTTCTCTCGGACTTCGGGCTCCAAATGAGGTTGAACAAGGTCGGAATCGCGGGTCGTTCACGCATCAATGATGACACGGTAGGGAGAGTTGCATCATCGGGCGTTGCCGCGCGTGCCCTGAACGCCCGATGCCAGGGGGGAACTGAGACAGCTATTTGATTGTCTATAGGTCGGGACTTGACTCCGGGGGCAGCAGAAGCCACAAATTTGCGACCTGCATGATTGAGAGCCTCGTTCACTGGTTGAGCTGCATATGTGATCTGGGGGGTTTTTTATTGCTTTTGGCTGCGAGACACGGGAATGCTGGTAACAAAGGGTCGTTGGAAAAACCCGCAGCCAGTTCAGTCGTTCAGGCCAAGGTTGACGAGATACTTTCCATCGTTATTTTCGTGAGATACTCTTTATCTTTAGCCTTCACAATTGCTCCGCTAGGATGTTATAACACTTGGACATCTTGATGCTAATTCTTGAAGCTCATCATCAAGTCCGGTCATCCGTGATATTGCGACGTGGACGAATCACTCTTTCGGATTGAAAGCATCTCTTCCGGGATAGTCCTTGCCAATGCTACTTGCATAAGGTCGTGGAGATTGACAACTGGAATCGTGGGTCGAGTTATCTAGATGATCTAAATCCTGCAGGGTAAAGGGCCATGAAATCCTTGCCGTTAATAATTCGGACGACATGTGGTAGTCGTCCTCGGCTGATTTCTCCTTGACATGCTCATTCATACGCCCAGCGTCGCGGCAATCTCATCGGAACCATCCATGTCGCCGTCGATATCCCCAGAGCGACAAGCATCCCCAGGCAAAAAGGCATCCCCATCCACGTCTTCAACCCAACTCCGAATAACGCTCCCATGCCCGCCTCGCACGCTAGAAACCCCAGCACCTCCCAAGCCGCCAGCACGCCAAACACCGTCCCGGCCCGCTCCTCTCCCGTCTCGCCGATCAGCATCGCGCGACACAGCGTGGGCAGGCCCGAGCCGAGCGCGGAGATGGCCAGGCCAGCGATGATCAAGGCCTCGTCCGTCACCATCATCATGCACATGCACCCGGCCAGGAAGACGAGGGAGCTTCCGCGCGCAAGGGCCGAGTCTCGGTAATGAGGCGACGGGTTGGCCGTGAGCTTTGACCAGAGGTAGGCTATGCCGGGGAGCAGGAGACACAGGGTGAGGAGCGTGACCAGGCTTCGTAGAGATATGAGGAGGACCGAATGGTCGAGGGGCCAGTCGAACTGGACCGGCATCAGACGGATCATGAGATCGGATTGAATGGTGGCGAGGGGGATCGTGAAGACGGCGCCGGGGAGGAGCCAGAGAAGCGGTTTAGTAAACGTGAGTTTGAGCGTCGCCTTCGTTGAAGCAGCCTCTTTGGGTTGTCCCAAGGCGAAACTATCCGCGGTCTGCTTCCGCGTCAACGTCTCCAGTGAGAAAGCCACGAGGACGAAGCCCCCCACGAATGCAAGGCCCAGGGACATCCAGAGAGGCGCCCATATCGAGGACTTGACGAGGCCGCCGGCCAGTATTGGACCCAGGAGTTGTCCCGAGAGGACAGCAGCGACAATCCACTGAAACCAGGTTGCCCTACAGAATGAAAAAGAGTCAGCAATGGGTCATCCTCCCCGATGACTTTGGAACGTGCCGTTTCGCAGCGGGAACCGCGTCCGAGATGATGGCAAAGACCATGGCCTCGGCAACACTGCGACCTCCGCCGATGAGCAGTGGCACTCCCAGCCCCCAGATCGCCTCGATAGGGATCTTCTTCCACTGCCAGCAGACGAGCATGGCGTATGCCTGAGAAAGCAGCATGCCGAGGATGCTTAACCCGAGCACGGGCACACGGCCGATTCGGTCTGCGAGGATGCCCAAGGGGAGGGCGACGATGGCACCTGGGATTCAACGTCAGCCCCCTTCTGCGTGGAAATCGAGGCTGGTTCACTGGAGATGGTCACCGAGACGAGAATCCCTATCGCCACGGCGTTGAGCCTCTGCTGCACCGGCTCGCTCCGACACTCCTCCTCTGGAAGCAGCTCGTCGCTCGTGACGCCGTGGAAATCCTTGCACACGATGTCTTGTATCAGTCTGATCGACGGGAGGTCGCTGAGAGAAAGCCCAAGCTGGATGACGAGGACGCAGCCGGCCAGAAAGGGGAGCAGGTATCTCCGTGGGACGGTGAAGGGTCGAGACCACATGGTGGAAAGGAGAGACTTGGGTCAGTTGGTTTCGAAGAGGGGTTGAGGAGAAGGATTTTGGACGATTTGGAGGTGATGAAGTGTTTTTTCTTTCGCGTGCGGCAGATGAGTTATTGACGGCAGTGTTGAACGAGACAATAATCCTCTGGCAAACGCGCTCAGGTTGACAGTGGCAATCCCGCCTCCCGCACAAATACCCTGAATAAACATTCGGAGCTCCTGTGTGAAATATTCAGGCTGAACCGTCAATGTCCGGTTTTCTCGCCAGCCTCCTTTATGCATCAGCACATGGCCGTCAGGAGATCGAGACCAGTGCTGGCTTGGAACCCTCATTCGCTGCCGATCATCCGCCTGTCCATATCTAGACATCTGATTAGGATTGATGCGTTTTGGCGATTCGTGCTGTGACCGCCAGCTTGTTCTCGGTCCACAGAACGTATATTGTAGAAATGCCATCTTGTGTCGATCGTTCCTGACTGGGCTTGGCTGGATCTGGATCTTGTGCAGTTATCGTCCATGTTCGAGTGCGCGGACAAAGATATCACACGACGTCTTCCAGATCTGGGGGAGTCAAAACGAGACTAGAAATTTCAAGCCCGAAGACTTGGGCGAAGGGCGGAGTTAAATACTCCTAGCCATGTTCATGGCCCCCAAAAGTTGACGCGAGAATCTAATTTGAACAGATCTAAGCCGGCTTACACTGCCCTATTTATTTCTAATTTAACTCTCAGACCAAACCAGCAACACTCTGGTAATGACGCCAAACTACGCTATCCGAAGAATCTGTCGTTAGGCAAAGGGTACCTAGGGCAAGTGCCCCGTTTCGGAAACGCATCGATACAGAATCTGGTGATGTCAGTCTGAAGATGACAGGAAGAGGGCTACCCGGGACAATCACGACATTCCACATCAAGCACAGGTCGGAAGAGAAAGGAAACCGACATCATGCTAATCACGTTGAGCCATGATGTTGACGATTGGACCCCCCCATCAAGCCAGAGCGCTCGGATAGTCCCGAGGCTTATCCCCAGGAACCAGGCAACAAATCTACATCTGTGCTCTAATAATAGATCACCATTAGGGAGGCATGCCGAGTCAGGCCCAGCGGCGCGGGATATCTTGGCAACGAACCGTTGCAGTTGGCCAAGAGGGAGCCACCGATGGCGGAAGGCTTGTGTCCTTCCGGCTATGCATGCACCCAACATGTTGCATGTCATTGCCTCCACGATAGGCAACGAGTCCTAGGAATAGTTTCCGGGCGTGCCTAAATCCAAGGCTTCCAGATGCTGGGCAGTATTGGCTACGGTCGAGATGAAACGACACGCGTGAGTCCTACGGCGTTCTGACTAGGCAGCATGGACTCGATTTTGAGGGCATCCTCTGCCCTGGAACGAGGCAACTCGGTGACATGTATGCATCCTGTCAATAAATCTCAATAAATCTCACGTAATGCTTTGTTGAGCAGGCACGAATCAGCTACAGGCTTTTGTCTGAAGCACTATGGTTCAAGGCATAAACAGCAGCCAGGAACGACTAACATTGCTTCTGGCAACCGCACTTCTGGTAACCATCGCGACGTGGATGATGAGTCAACCCTGGAAATGTGTTGCGTCAACAGAGGGGAAGGGTTCACTGGAGCATCGACAGACGTCGACTTCCAATCCTCGCTCGTCCTTCTCCGGCCGCTCTCGCACTGGTGTCCCAAAACGAAAACATGGCTTGCACCAGCAGTGGCTTGTGTCTCTCCGAGAATGCGAATACTAATCCAGGCGCGCTGGGATACTTGGACCTGCATGACGGCGAGGATTCAAGCACATTCTGCCGAGCCAGGTGGTCAAGCGCGCTGCCTTTGGTCACTTGAGGAAGGGCAGCACATGCGTAACAAAGTAGGGTCAGCCTTTTTTCCCCCCTCTTTTTGCTTTGTTCGCCAGCGTCGGCGTCGTCATAAGCTTACCGAGGTGGAATATTCATCACGATGGACGTAAGAAAAAAACAGGAATTTTGCCTGAAAGCAGAAGCCGCTTGATCATATAAACTTCAAGCCGAAGGATTTGCGAGTAGCCAATCCAGAACAGCATATCAACTGCCGCTATGCAAAGAGTTTCCGCATGTCTCGGCTTGGGTCCCCGACTCGGGGTAGGGGGGACCAGCAAAAAAAAAAAGAGGGCAAGACTTGAAATATGCTTGGGAATACGAATATCAAAGCTTTCAGACGCCGTCGAGGGCCTCACTGGTGAGTTTTGACGCGCTTGTATCAGGCGGAGCGAGCGGGCACCTTGAATCTGCCTTGGCTGTCGTTGAAACATGCCTTATCCCCACGAAAAAGGGGACCAAGCATGTGGCCTGATTGGCCAACCAAGCCTGTGGCATTCTTGTGCATAGAGACCGGGGGGTGCTGCCGCGACGTGCCCGCGTGCTGCAAGGTATCATGTATCATGCAGCCTGCACTGCCACTGGTGGTGGTGGTGCCAAGACTCAACCACCACCATTTCTGAAGCTCTGCCCGAAGCAATATTTAGACTAGTGTGTGTTTTTGTGTGTGTGTGTGTGTGCAACTGCAAGGCATCGGTATTTGCCGGCCACTCGTTCCAGACTCATGGCCTCCCGGCTTTAGAGCCTCCCGAGTGGGGGATGCATGTTGAGAACGACAGTGTGGACATGATGCTCTTTGTGATAAATTGGTGGTTTAGGTGACGTAAATGCACCGACGGTGAGACAATTGGACCTGGATGTCTCCAGTATGACGAGTTTTTGGTCAGGCTCTGGTTTTGGCAGTAGCCACAATGTCTGGCCAAACTCGTGATATCAAGTCGCATTCAAACCGAAACTCTTGACAGACGGTAGAATGGGAAACCCTCGGTTTCAGCTGGATTCTGAAGGATATGGGCATTGCACCTTGAGACCGTCATTGGTTGGTGAGAATAGCCACGAAAAGCCATGTAAGACTCAGCCCAACTTTACTAATAAGACCA
The DNA here is from genome assembly GCA_033030565.1 of Fusarium nematophilum. Taxonomy (NCBI): domain Eukaryota; kingdom Fungi; phylum Ascomycota; class Sordariomycetes; order Hypocreales; family Nectriaceae; genus Fusarium; species Fusarium nematophilum. The sequence continues at coordinate 29,630 of JAVIXY010000157.1, forward strand.
GAGCCAATGGCTCAGCGCCACACACCTGCGCACTTGACCACCTCAGAAAAAAAGATAGCTCCCAAGATCCGGACCGTCGTGGGAGAGCTAGAGTTGTCGCTTCGTTATGCGAGTGAGCGAGCCACATCCAACGGGCTACGCGGCAAGCATGACGAGGGACATCCAGAGAATGCGCCTCTATGCAAACTTCCGTACAGTGCTCGGTCCATACAGTGTACGATATCCCCCCCAAACAAAGAAGCGTGTGCTGCGTGTGCTGCCTGTTTGCTGCAGGATTCCTCTCTATCGTCGATTAGGCAGGATACCCGAGTGGTGATGGTCAAGACTTGAGGGTTGCTGGGGCACGCTTCCAGACATGCAGTGTTCTGTCGATATCGGCATTTGGTCGAAAACCTGTAACAATCAAGTCTGTGGCTGGGCATCCCACGATCTCTCTTGGACCCCTCTAGCGGTCAACGTGGGCACAAGCCCCCTCGAGGGGAGTCATTAAACTCCAACTGTCAAAGGAAAAGCCGGTAAGGCTTGTGTGAAAGAAGTCTCACATCATGCGCCTCCACCGAAAACAATTCTAGAACTGCGTGGGAGGAAAACAATCACAGGGGGCATAGCCGGCATCCAAGTGAGCGGTGTGCGTTGCAACGGCTCTCTGCTCTATACAAAGATCTGCCTTACGAGCGCCTCTTTCTCGACCCTAGGGCGGACGCAGACCCCTCGAAATTAAGCATCTGACGCGGAGGCACTGCCTCCCGGCACATGTGTCATTCTCAGCCGCGCATATTGGGGCATCCAATACCATTCGAATGCCCTGCTCTGAGAATGTTCAGTTCCCAGCATCCCACCATGTTACCGCCCTGGTGGTGCGCCTTCAACCGGAAACACTGCCCCCCCCCCCCCCC
>JAVIXY010000157.1:30593-82478 GCA_033030565.1 Fusarium nematophilum
CATCCCACCATGTTACCGCCCTGGTGGTGCGCATTAAACCGGAAACACGGCCCCCCCCCCCCCCCCGGGCTATCAGCCCTAAATGATGCAAGGGTTTGACGGCTCTTGACGTGTGGGCTTGAGAGCCTTTCGGCCGTTCTAAGATTACCTCCCAATGAGGAGGCGTGTACGGTTTCGAGGCCGACGCCTCCTGAGCCCCGAGATGTCTGCCAGCCGTACAGTGTGGAGAGCCCCGATGCTACTTTGTTTTCAGCAACGGGGGGGGGGGAAATAAAAAATAAAAAAAGGCTAGGTAACTGGGTAGACCAAGGCAACCAAGCTCCGTTCTGAAGGGGAAAAAGGCTAGAGGCTGCCCGTTGGAGGGGGAAAAAAGGGTCTATTTTCAGAGAGAGAAGGCGTCTATTTCATTCAACTTTGTCCCTTCCCTTGGCAGTCCTGAACTCCAAGGGTTCCTTCCGACTCCTGTCATTCGCTCGCTATCAAACCTTTACTCAAAGCTCACCTATGCTCACCGCGAACTTCACATGCACTCATTGAACCAGGCATAATGGCCTCCAAGCATCCTCTCAGACGATCGTGTGCTTTCTGCCGGGCCAGGAAGATCAAGTGTTCCAACGAGACCATCTGCGAGGCCTGCCGCAAGCAAGGAGCCGACTGCATCTACGACTTTGAGCCTCCCCGGCCCAAGACCCGGAACCTGAGCATCGACAGCACCAAGGCCAACCTCCTGCATGTGCGGAGCGACCAGGCACTGCCGGAGAGCAAACGGAGGCGGTCCTGCTCTGCCAGCTCGGCGCCGTCGACCCCTGGGAGCAGAAACCACGACGACTTTGGACACCCGGACGACAACTCTGAAAGCATTGCCGCGGCCCTGGAGCAGAGGTTTCGCGAGAAATTCCCCCAAGGGCATGGCCGAGATGTCAGTGACCAGGCCAAGCCGAGGCCCAAGGACGTCAAGTATACCGGACCCCTCTCTCTCCTGGCCCATGACCTCGTCAGCCTTGTCATCGAGCGCTTTGGCTCCCTGGGATGCCACCACGATGAGGATAGCAGCGGTCGATTCTTTCGATCTGGGCTCTCCAGCGACGACACCCCGACCATGTTCGACAGCCCCGCGCCAGAATCCAATCCCCTTTCCGACTACGGGACACGGCAGCGGACCCAGCTGATCGACGTGTGGTACTCGATGCATCCCCTCTCCTTTCTCATCTCCAAGACACTTCTCCTCAGAGAGGTCCGCGATAACACCTGCGACGAGGTCCTCCTGGCCGTCATGCTCGCCGACGCCAGCTTCGTCCTCGGAGACGACGTCACCATCGCCCGCGGCGGCGCCCTCCTGCGGTGGGCCAGGTCTCAGCTCCAGAACCGACCCCTTTACCAGCAGCCCAGGGACGCTGACTCGATGCATTCGGGCATGCCCACCAGGGTGTACAAGGGCGTGTCCACGGCGCAGGCCATGGTGCTCATGGCCTGGAACGCCCTCTACTCGTACGAGTTCCGCCGGGCCGCCTGCTACATCGACGTCGCCAGGAAGGTGGTCGCGGGCGTCAAGGACTGCATGTCGAGCGACTCGTCTCCGCCAAACTCGAGCCGCATCAACGGTGTCGACGTGCTCGACGTCGAGAAGGAGATCGTCGCTTACCTGTGGTGGACCACATTCTCCCTCAACCTCTGGGCTTCCCTCCAGACAGGACGCTTGCCCGAGGCCACCCCGGCGACCTTTGCCCTCGATTCCCTCCCAATGACCGAGACCTCGTCTGTCATGATCCAGCTGGACCTCGTCTCGGAGAACTTTAGCACGCTGCAGAAGCAGAAGAGTAGCATGCGGGAGATGTGGCCCCTGGCTCACATTGCCAGCACCGTTGCGTACCTGTTCCTGCATTCCTCGGACCACGCTGCAGCAAGACATGGGCTCGGGGTCTGTCGAGAGGCTATCCGGTTGTTCTCAGGGGCCAAGAGCAAGAAGGACGCCGTGGACTGCAAGGGCCAGATTTACTCTGGACGGCGAGCCGACGACACCTCGTCAAGGTGTCTGCTCCTCGCCTTCCACCACACCATGGCTGTCCAGTTCCTCTTCCCAAAAAATACATCCTTCCAGGATCAAGGGAGTCTGCCTGCAGACGCTGTCGATCAGTTCTGCTCGTCGGTGGAAGAAGTCATCCAGTACCTCTCCCTGACGCCGGCGCGGCACCACGACCCCTTTGCCATCACGCCATCCGTCCATCCGTCCCTCCCAAAGGCCCTCTGCCTGTTGCTCGACACGTGCTCTCGAGCCTTCAGCTTCATCCGCACAAACCTGGGCCTCAGCCTCAACGAGACCTACTTCCATCAAGGATGGGACGGCAGGCTGTTCCCGCTGGCGAGCCGCCTGTACGCCATCAGCAAGGATGACCGCTTCCACCAGGGCACGGCCGTCCGCACCATGAGGAAGCAGCTGAAGGCCTGTGCCAAGGCCTTTGGGGCCCCCGACGCCTCAAACTCCCTGGGCATCTCCGTGCCGGGCGCGGACCGCATGCGCTCTGTATCGCATTCTCCCCAGGGGAACATGCAGGCCCAGACCTACATGGCTGCCGGCGCTCGCACGGTCGATGCGTCGTCTCCATTCTCGTGCGTAGACGAGAGCTCGAGGGTGTCCTCCTCGATGCCATCCTCATCCGGGTCGTCGACCAGTGTCTCGACCCAGCCCTTTAATCCTCTGGAGGGTCTGAGCAAGTGGCAGATCAACGATGGCTACCCGCACGCGATGCTGGGGGGCGCAAGCAGCATGAGCCCCCCCGCCCCTGTTCCGCACAGCGTCCCCGAGGGCGCTGGAATGCAGAACATGTGGTACTCGCAGGCTCCCGTCACGGTGAATTTCGAGGCAGCGGGCCCCATCTCGATCCAACTTGATCAGTGGGTTTGGCCGGCCACGAGTGCTGAGGAAGCCACGTATCTCTCCTTTCAAGCATTAGACATGGATGAGGGTCAGAATTAGGACAGCTCGACCAGGCGTTGGGCTAGGCGGAAAAGGAGCGTCTGTTCATAGGCGGTGAGGAGAAACGGGATGATCTTGCTGGCTTTAAAGGCATAGACTGTCGAGCACCGGATGCTCTAGCCGCCGGCGGCGTTTTGGCCACGGAGTTTTGTTAATGATGGACGCAGCGAGCACGGGATTTCAGCAGGTCATGATTTGCTACGCGAAGCGACTGGGTTTTGGGGATGGAGTTTAGCACCAAGTGCGAGGGATCTGGGATTTAGAGTCATCTCCACTTTTTTTGACAGGATACCAAAAACCACATTCGGCTGTTGGGTAGCCCGGTTTATGAGACACGTTTTTCTTTGGAATTGCATGACCAGTGTAGGTGACGAGAGCGAACCGCTTGCTAGAGTACAAAGGGCCATTTGGGTGAGTGATGGAAGAGGACTGGTCGTGGAGGGGTTGGAGAGCCCGACGATGCTTTCATGACGGTCTTTATTGATCGAGGACATCTTCCTGCAGAGCCGGGAACATGGTGGAAGTGGTTGAAAGGGCAAACTGGTGGATGTGGCCAGAATCGAGATTGCTGGAAAATGGAAAGGGTTTGTCTATCCCAAGGCTCTAGATCAGGCTTCCAAAAACACCCACAACATCAAGTGTTTCTCCTCTCCTCTCTTTCTATCGACATCTATCCTTTTGTCTTCCCCGATAGCCAGCTGTGAACAGGTCCAAGTTAATGCGGCCCAGAAAACACGTCGATTGTCTTTATCACAGTCCCGAGCAACAAGAAGCCGCTGAAATCAAGCCACTGTTGGAGTAACCTGTTGACAGGCTCAAGATGGGAACGACTTTGAAGATGACGATTCAGAGTTCTGAGTCGGGGGTCTCTGCCGAGGTCGAGGATAACTTAGAAGCTCCCCTGATTGAAACCGGCATCGTATTGCCAAAAGGATTGGTTTCCTCGGAGCCGAACATTGTGCAACCAACATTGGGGCTAGTTTGAGAGGTTTCTCGGGAGCTCAGTCTGGAGTGCCGGCCAGAGGTTCTCTCTTAACTAAGCTTTGCTTATGGGGCAGGCTTTCCAGACTCGGGGCCCGCATCTACCGCAAATGTGAATGGGAGATGTACGAGAACACGGCTTTAGCAATTACCGCGGGGGCGTCTTTACGTCCCAGTTTATATAGAAATGCTTATATCGAGAGCTATCTGAGTCAAAAGCAGACAACTAGAGCTCGGCCAGAGCTTGAGAAGATGGGGAGCCCCGTGAGAATCCCGGTTGCGAATCTGATCGAAAACTATTCTTTGATGGAGTGCCTTTTTGTGGACATGGTTGTCTACCAGTAATGCTGTTCTAAAGAGACATGGAAGACCTAGAACGGGGCTCTTGACGCTGACGAAGAGTTCTGAAGATTTGACTGGCCGAGTCTGCGGCGATGATTGGTGCAACGATACCAGTCAAGATTGGGAGAAGGACGTTATATTAAGCCTTAGCATAGTCGCTCTGGCTAATAGTAATAGAGCATAGCCTTACACTCCCTTCAATAATAAGGAGAGAAAAGCCAGGAGGGACTGATAGTATAAGTTAATCTCTAAATGCTACTAGATAAGGGTATTTCTACGCATAGGTTTTCTAATAGACTAATCCCGGGCCTAAAGCAGTACTATTGTATTCCAGACTATACTCGAGCTAAATTGGGTACTATATTGCTGATAAGAATGCGCGGTAGAGTAAGAATCCAGCTCACCATGCCTGCAGTTCCTTTGAGTGGCCGGCGTTGGATGAGAGACGAAGCACGTGGTGACCTAAGGAAACAGCTGCTTGATGTTCGGGGGTTATCTACGTAGTCGAGATATGAATGATATAGAAAGATCTATACACAAGAAGGCAGCGACGACGCGTCGCAGGACGGTGTCGAGGCTCGGATGGATGCTGGCTAGGTCAAGCAGAGCGGTCACATTGGGTATAGGCACCCGCTCAAGGAGGAGGGTGGGAGAGTCGACGTGCTGCTAGCATAGAGTAGCGAGATTTGTAAGAGCTGGATTAGGACTCCTCATGTATTGTTCCTTTTCCTGGCGTCTGCGATTAGGTCCACTCACCTCTAGCAGGGTGTGTGGTGGCGACGACCCCTAAGGGTTTATCATCGAGCACCTTCACTAACTCTGGTGTTGCTCATCTGTGAATATTCCATGATTCCCTTATGAAACATGTTCTTGCACACCCCCAGCGATGCCTTGCCCGCTACATACTTTGATGCATTCTAGATTGCGTCGCTTAAAAGCTTTATGGGCGGTTGGAGTATGCCTTACAATAAGCTAGTAACGCTTGAAACGAAAATATATCACAGACGCAGCTTTAAAGGTTAAAGAAATAACATTACAGCGGTTTATCCATAGGTATAGCCCAGCACTATTACACTCTAGATATATAGAGGAAGCACTTGTTCAAGATTGTCGGCAGGCAGAGAGCGATGCGCTCTTTTACCTGCCTGTAGATGTTTTCACTCAGCAAAGATGGCAACATCCCACAGGGGAAGGCTTGCATTAATATTCAGTAAAGCTTCCGGTGATTCATACCTGTCAGCCTTGATGCATTTCTTGAGCTTCTTGAGGTTAATCTCGCTGGCTAGCCCGGTGGTGAAATGCAAGTCGTCTCTCGTACGCGGGACTGGGCTCAAATTCTCAGATGCCGTACTCTATGTTAAGGTCAAGTGGACAAGCGTTCCACACCTACCTACATGTTCGAGAGTGCGGTATTCTGGATCACCCCTCAGGACGAGATTCAAAGCCAGAAGAACGTCACGAAAAAGGCGGCCGAGAGACTGAGGCGTTGATGGGCGAACGATACAGATAGCTCTACCTATGGAGAATAAATTTCGTCATCAACCGTGGCAGGCAACTTGGTGGAGCCAGTCAATTAGAACCACATCTGGCCACTACATTTGTGATCTGTGAAGGGCGGCCGACCTGGCTATCTGGCTTTATGTGGTGGACACCGCTAGACTTGGGTTGCGAAGCAAGGCCGGGTACAAGCGGGTGTGACATTGACATGGCGACCTGTCGGTGATCAAACTTAGGACGGCATCTAGGAGTAGCCAGGACAGGAGTGAAGACTTAAATTCCGTTAAGGAGGGTGTTGTTCTTAACGCCACTCAGCAAGGTAGTGAAGTAGCGATAGGGCCAAGGGCCGGTAGATATCACACATGGTCTGCCTAGATAGAGCTGATCCCTCTAGGGAATTATGGCCTGGATCCGCCATTACGAGCGCGTCCACGGGGGGCTACCGAACATACCAGCCGAGGGGGACACGGAGATGGAGGAGCAGGACAAGGAGCAGGGGGGTGATGAGGAGGGGGATGTCCCCTAAACCGAGCTTGATTATGACCTGCTCCTGGGAGAGAGCCTCATGGTCGTCTACCTGAAAGCCAAACGTCGCTCCCATCTTTCGAACAACTTCCAGAATGGCGACTCGCTTCTCCTTCTCCTGAGTCTTTCATCGTGAAGTCCTCCTATTTAAAATAAGACTATAATAAGATACACTATCTCTTAATAATAACTCTACTAATATTTATTATAATTCACTTAAAATATTAAGAGAAAATACCTAAATAGTTATTTTCTCTTATAAGATTCTCTTCTAATTTATTAGATTAGATTAATAAGGATTAGAAGATACTGATAATGTTTCTTAGCATACCTTAGACCTTCTGGCCGAGTAGAGCCTCCTCTCCGTCGTCGTTGCCACCGTCCTTTCCTCTCCCCTATAAATAAGATTAATCTCTGCTGGCTCCCTATCGACGCGCTCGTAGTGGCGAATCCAGGCGACGATCCTCCTCATGGACTGAAACTCCAGCTCCAGGGCGTTCAAGCGCTGCTCGATATTATTCAGGCGGTTACGATAGTTTCCCATGGTGTTATTAATGGTTTGAAGCGACAATCCCCCTCATGGACTGAAACTCCAGCTCCGAGGCGTTCAGGCACTGCTCGATCTTATTGAGGCGGTTCCCATGGTTTCCCATGGTGTTGTTGATTGTCTGAACCTGCGACTTGATGCGATCGAGGTGCTAAAGGACGTGAAAAATTTCGGGAACGAGGATAGGTGACGTATAGGGAGGAGGATATCCTGGCCTATCTGGAAGCTAGTGAGCTGCTCCTGGCGGGATTTTGTCGGACAGTTGGCGGCTATGTGGCTGAATCCCTTGCAGCTGTGGCATTGCGTGTCCTCCATGCTGCGCTTAGCCTTCTTTTCTCCCTTATATAAGTACAGACCTTATATAAGTATTAGACTATTTTATTTTAGGCTTACCATAAAATTAGCAGATATCTCCTAATATTATCACTAAGGTCTTCTAATCTCATCGCTAAGGTCATCTAAACGTTTCGTCCCAAATATTAAGTATCGTGAGTGATGCCTCCGAGACCTGGATGACTATTATGAGTAAGGCGCTGCACTGTCCCACTCATTTTGCCTGGTTCTCCTTTTCGGTTCTGGCTCGCCAAGAACAGACTATTCATGGCATTTAGCTTAAGCCGCTGGAGCTGCTACAATCTTCGCGCGACGTGCTGATGAAAGCCCATCTCGATTTGTCGGCGTTGTCTTTGCGTTGTCATTGTAGGCGGGCTCGGTGATGTCGAATAAAGCCTCTATAGCCATCACAAGCCTTCCGATATAAGTGCTGCGATATGATCGTCTCATATCCATTCAACCGCTCAGCGGATTTGCTTCAAGTGGTCGATTGCCAAATCAGGAAGGTTCCCGATTTAGTATCCCGAACGCCGGCCCGGAAAAGTGGGCCATGTCGGACCTCCATGCCGGCAAGTCAATGAACAATTTCAAATAGAACAAGCAACAAGCCTGGGGATTTTGGTCATAAAATCAGTGATCATATTGAATTACTGGATCTCGCTGGACCAGTTGTCATGCTATCTATAAAATAGAATATCCCATACCATCGCGCCGGTAACCATGGAAGCTGAAAATCTTTTGCAAACGCTTAAGCCAGAGAGAACTGAAGGAGGGCCTTTGTAACCCGGTAAGGATCGGCATTAGAAGCAGGTCGTCGGTCCTCGAAGTAGCCGTAGCCCTTTATAAATTCCTTCTCCATTTATTTTATAAGACGCTGAAATAAGAAACAAATTATGTATGAAAAGCGATAACAAACTGAGACTAAGGAAAGGACAATAGACAAGGAGTAGCTTAGATGACATGTAACGAATCAGCTTAAGGCGAAGGTCAGACATGAAGGACCGGTGACCTGCCCCTGAATATAGCGACGATGAGGCCGAATCAGAGAGGATCTGTAGTAAAGAAGAGCAACAGGGTAAGACCCTCGGCGGAATCCGCAGACATTCGACTCGGCATCGAGAGGTTGTGCACCACGCACCCAGCCATTGCATCTGGTTCGTAAGTTGAGTGGGGGCGCCGGCTTAGCGTGATCTAAGTGTCACTCCTGAGTACTTTTTGGTCTTCTGACCTTTTTTAATAGTGGCATCTTCAGAAGATTCGAGATGCTTTCGAGTACTCCAGGCAGGATGTTGTTCGCCGGATATGGGGACAATCCCTGGTCGAGAGAAGTTGACTTAGCGGAGGAGGCGTAGCCTGCCCGTAGAGAGCCACGGCCTGGGTTTCCCCCGCCTTCTCTTTGTCGTCACCAGTATCGGCGGAGCTTATGAAGCACTTGGCAAGGCTCGGCTTGCAGTACATAGCGCTGCGAGCTATTTATGTGACACGTTGACGAGCTTATTGGGTGCTGGCGTTTCCTTGAATCAGTATCGAGACCGACGAGACGATAGAATAATCCTTGAGTTACCTTGTAGAGCATGTCGCTTTGAGGAACCTAAAGGCTTGGCCCAGAAACGCTCTTTTTGTGGCAACTTGGAATGCCCTGATCGACGTTACCGCACGCTGACTCTTCGAACATATTACAGCCATCTGAGAAGCTGCTTCACCGAGCGAGTGTTGCCACCTAATGTACCTGATATCGGTCGCCCAGAAGCACGTAAGCTTTCATTGTCGGCAGCCACGAGCGTGCCAAATGGCTCCAGTGATATTCGTCCTTCGGGTTTCACGTCATTGGTCGTCGTCCGTTTCGATGACCTTGGCCGTATCATCCCCTGATTTCTCGTCCTCTACCAGTCTCCGTCCTGGTCACCTCCCGTATCGTCCATACCATAGATCCCTGTCTCATCATTCGCTGTGCCATCGTCTTCCTGGTGTTGTTTTCGCGGGCGGCTCCCCTCTCTCGCTCGCTCTCTTCGTCTCGCGCCAGCTTGGTCGTTCGCTCTTCATGTGCTCGTTCGGACCTGTCGCCCCTCAACTTGGTCTCATCTCACCACATCCGTCCGCTGCTTCGCCTCCTTTCGCTCCCTCGTTGGCAACGTTGATTGACCCCCCTAGCCATTCATGAACGGATCCCCATACTCATTCCTCTTCCCCCTTCCGCGTCTCTTCTGGTTCTCCTCTCATCCCGTTCTTCCTGCCCGCCTTCATCTTCTCCCTTCCATTCCCCGCATTATTCCTCCATTTTGTCTCATCTTCCGTTATGTTTTGCGCAAGCAACGACTCTGATCGGCTGAAATCGAATGGATTTGAGCATTAAGCCATAACTTCGGCGTGATTTTGTAATTCGTTTTGTCCGTTATTTCTTCTTTGTTTGTTATTCCTTCTTTATTTATCGTTTCTTCTCTGTTTGTCGTTTCTTCTTTGTTTATCATTTCTTTATCGTTTCTTCGCTATTTATCGTTTCTTGGTCCCGCTCTGTGTGTATTCTCGTAGTTCCCCCGCCTTGTTTTATTGATCCCTGGCAAATTCGGTCTTGTAGGCGATTGATTTGAACCAAGTTTGTGATATGATTGCTGTGTTGATGGGTGGGCTCCTGTCTTGATCCACTTGGACGTTGGCACTGAAATCCCCCGTCCAAGCTCCATGTCGTCAGGGTTGTCATTCGAAAGTGAGGCCGTTTCCCCTGGAGCGATTGTATCCTCTTCCCAATCGTTCGTCGAGCGCGGGCACTGACCTTGTCCGATTGCTTGAAGATGCCGCCAGCAGGATCGCGTCGGAACAGGAGCTCGCTCTCCCGCCGTCCAGCCGACTCACCTGTTCCACTGCAGGGCCGATTTCTCGAAAATCGATCCCTGTTCCTCTCTGATAGGCTTTGATTGATGACCGTCTAACCGGTGTCGCATCATCACGCCTAACTGTCATTCCTATTGGGTTAATGGATGGTCATAATCTGCATACCTGGCCACCACCTCCACCATTCCAGCTTTCGACGTATGGCCTACGTCGTCGTCTTCCGAGCACGAACGGGATTGCCCGCTTGCTCTCGTGCAGCTCTGTGAGCCTGCGTTGATAACTGCTGCAGCAGTGCCTTCCTGCAAGGCATACAGACGACTCTGCCACCTTGCTCCTTGAGTGGATGTCGATACCAGATGTGGCCGCTCTGCTTGACCTGGCCAGCATCCATCCGAGCTTTGATGCCATCCTGTCTTGGGTCATTGCATCCTTCTTCCGTACAGACTTTCTCTGCCTCTTCAATATCTCGACCACGGAGATCAACAACTTCGCCCTGGGCAGCCTTTGCTTGGTCTGTCAGACGAGTCCTTTCTCTGCCGACGCAGGTCATGCAAAGGACCCAATCGGGGTGAGCTGGGTCCTTGCTCCACCGTGCGTTTTTTGGGGGCAGCCTAGTTCCTTTATCAGCCCGAGTGCAGTCTGGGGCGTGACAATACCGCCTCTCATCCGGGATCGGCCCATTGGGGAAGCCTGGCGTAAAGATCCCCTCGTCTCGCAGCTTCTCAAGCTTCTCTTGTGCTGCTTTGCCCTCTTGACTCTTCCTCTCCCTGTTACGACAGGGATGGCAAAGCCACACTCTATTGCCATCAGCAAGACCGACCATGCTGAGGACCCACACGATATTCTTCTTCCTCTCTTGACTGGGATCATTGCATTGATTCCCGCCGCAGACTCGGCCAGTCAAATCTTCTAGCTCTTCATTAGTACTAAGAGCAAGGGCCTCCTTCTGGATCTTCCATGTCTCCTTGGAACGGCATGACTGGCAGATCACCATATCCACGAAAAGGACACTCCATCCGAAAGAATGGTTGCGAGTAGATTCGCAATCAGGATTCTCGCAGATACCTCGATCGGCTGGGAGCTTTAGAGTGGGGATAATGCCCATCTCCTCGAGCTGTGGCCGAGTTCTGACTGTCTGTTCTTGCCTTAGACAGCTTCTGCACAAACATTGTTGTGTAAACTGCGACGTGAAGAAGCCTCCTCGATAGTTGTTCGAGTCGTTCTCGCACGCCTCCCTCTGGCATCTGCGGTAAATGCGAACCCCGGATCTAAAGCCCTAGCGCACAGGTAAAGCCTTGTTGAGGGCCTTTGGCTGGTACTTTAGACTTCCTCTGAGCTCCCGAGAAACCTCTCGTACTAGCTCCTCTGTTGGTTGTCCAACGCTTGACTCTGCAGAAACCGATCCTGTTAGTAACATGATGACAGTCTCAATTAACATTGCCCTGGCGGCCATGTGGCCATCTCTCGGCAATGTTGCAATCACGCGAGGGTGGGCTTCCAGCTTGCCCTCTACCACTGTCTGATAGAACCTCGGAATGTTGACCGAGGCCCTGTCAGCCTTCTCTTGCAATTGCGGGATTGTCCGCTCCATCTCCCGGCGATGCTGATCGAAGCGGAGGGACATTCCCTCCCGGCCCCCATCAGTTGGCTTCTTGATGCTCTGTCCGGTATACATTCCTACCGAGGCATCATCGATATTCTCCCAAGAACCCTGGCGAGAACTATTCTTACGTTCCGCGTAACATACGAAAACGTATACGCCCGGCGAGTTACTGCTGTCGCTCAACTTCCTTGGCTCTGGCTTCGCCAGCTTCAGGAAGAGCTTAGGGTCAATACTGACCCCAGACAGAACCAGCCGTGCTTCCTCTGTCACATGCGTGAACACCACATTGGCAAGACTTTTCGGATCGGCCTTGCGAAACCATAGCCATGACCTAAGAGCGAAGGGGCTCTTGTTCGAGTCCCAGCCCTCCTCCGCTTTTGCAAAATCGCAGAGCAACTTGCACACTGCGAGAACTCGACTGTAAAATGGCCTCTCCAGGAATCCCATTTTCGGTGCACCGACAGAGTCCTCCTCTGGGCCACTCGATCTATGGATACCCTTTGTCCCATCTGAGACAGGGGGATCGCTACCTACGAATTCTCCGTCAAGGAGGAACTCGTTTCCATCGTCCTCGACCTCGGCAACATATTGATCAATGCGATCTGCCTCCGAGATCTTTGCCTCCTCGAGCATCTCTGCAGAAAGACCCATTGTTTCCAGGTCCTCCTGAGAAATCTCCAACTCCGAGAACTCTGAGTCCTCATGATCCTTGGCGTTCTCGACCGCCTTGCCTTTCTCTCGTCGGAGCTCCAGCGCCTGGTGCTCCAACTCATCGAGGTCCAAGCCCGAATACTCCATTTCAGAGTACTCCGACTCTTCCCCATGTCCGGCATATTGGTCTGCCACCACTTCGTCTGCAGCGTCCGTGACTACCGCAGTCCCACTCCCATGGGACTCCAATGCATGGAGTTCCAACTGCTGGAAATCCGACTCCGAGAGATCTACGTCCCCGAAATCAGAGTCCCCACCACTGTTGGCAAGTTCATGCCGGAGCGAATTACCCGCAGGTGATTGCTCGACCACTCGCTCAGCACTGCCGCCAGGCAGTGCTTGAGCCCTCTCAGGGTTGAGGGAACGCCTCGGCAATTCCACCCAACCCCCCGAACGACCGCCCGCAGCCAGTCGTCGGTCCACTTGCTCACGGCTGCCCGCAGACAACCGGAAAGCTCGACTAGAGTCGGGGGAACGCCGCAGCCATTCCAACCCTCCTCCCGAACGACTGCCCGCAGTCAGCCGCCCGTCAACTTGCTCGCAACTGCCCACAGTCAGTTGCCGAGCACTCTCAGAGTTGGAGGTATTGCCCAGCAATTGATCCTCCACTCTATCGATTGAGACACCCTCGGGGCGCCCACTGCTTGGAACCGACGCAGGTTCCTCACCATATTCAAGGTGATTCTCATCTTGAACCCTAATAACCTGTTAGTCCAACTGTTCCATGACTTCGGGGGCGATCAGTGGTTCAGGGGCGATCAGTGGTTCGGGGGCGATCAGTGGTTCGGGGACTGATGGCGAGGAGGGATTGCTGGATAATGAACAATATTCACTTACACCTGTTTTACAGTTAGTTGAGTCTTCGTGATATCTTACTGGAGCACTTTACCTTGCGCCTCTTGGTGACCAGGCCCGATTCGGTCGTCAAATGAGGCTCCCCTGGCCTCGACCCTGAAAGACGAGGCGCTCCTGTATTGTAGCGAACGCTACCACTCGAAACAGGCCCGAGAACATCGGGCTGCTTCCTTCCGGCGCGGTTTGACGCCATCTTGAACAACGGCATAAAAAAAGGGGGGCGGGGGGCACAATTAAACAAAGATTTTTTTTTTAAAAAAAAAGAAAATGGTTACCGTCCCTGGGGAGAAAGGGAAGAAAATTTTTGGCGTCGTGGGAACCACTTGACATTGCCCAGGCTCGAGTCACGGGTTGGACGAGTTGTGTGGGAAGGAGTCCCGGGATGAGGAAGGAGCGTCGGGCCAAGGAGGGAGGCACCCGAGGAACGCATCTGAACTGAACACCCGGGAGAGTAATAATGGACGTGTAGATAAGTGTCTGACATGGGATATATCTTCTTGCTAGGGGACCTCCTTCGCAATTTCTAATGGCGGGTACTCTGGCTGGAGGCATGAGTACACCCTGAAGTTTATGGTGTGTCGACCTACTCGACGCTCTTGCACAGGAGTTGAAGCATATTATGATCCTTAAGTTCAATTTAGAGAAGGAATTCTAGAGTAATATAAACTGCGAAAGTCAATGCTTTTATGATGTCTCATCCTGCATCACCATCCGTCCCATACTTACCCCCATAAGAGGACCTGACCATCCCCCAGTGCAGTCGATCGAGACATCAAGAAGCCCATGATCACCTTCTACCACCAGAACCAGTTTCTTTTCTCCCGTTTCACCATCACCAGTTTTTCTTTTACCCATTCGCCATGCCCATCGTTCCCAGTAAACACCAAGGCCAGTATGATCCCAGAAACACCAAGCCATCCGACAACGCCTGTCGTAGTGCAAACCCAAGATAAGAAATTCAAGACGCCGGAGGATCCTCATCCTCGGGTATCTTAGTAGCCAAATTGCCAGCTTCATCGTCGTCAGCGCTGAACATAGCGGTGTCCAAGCTGCCATCCTCAACAGCGGGCTCAGGAACCTCGGGCCAAACTTCAGCGCTGAGCATAGCGGTGTCCAAGCTGCTATCCTCAACGGCGGGCTCCTTCGCAGTTTGCATGGGGGATTCAGCAGGTTTAGAAACCTCAGGGCAAACTTCAGCACTCTGCTCAATGGCGTTGTCAGTGCTGGAAGTGTCTCCCGTAGAGTTTTCCTGAGTTTTGACCTCAGGAGCAGCGACGATCTGAACCTCCTGAACCTTGTCCCCAGTGGCAGGAATCTTCCCTTCCTGGGCGTTATCCACAGTCTCCTGGATGGCAGCGTTAATCTCAGCATTACCCTGGGCAATGCTATCTGTCGTGTTCTTCGCAACTTTGCTGCTATCTCCAACGGTTTCATTCCTAGAAACTTCGCTCTCAGGGGCAGCTTTGGCATTAAGCCACTGCAGGAAACTTTGATCGGCCTCTTCTCGGGCCCTGTCAGGCTTTGTCTTCTTAGCGCGATCCTTGGACGCCTGAGATTTGGCCTTGCGCTTGCCTCTGACCTTCGGCTTAATGTTGTCGCTGGCCTCTGCCTCCAATTCGCGGCTCTGCTCATCAAGCACCTGCTTCTCGGCCGCCTTGACTTGGGCTTCGGCCTCAGCGATGATCTCGGCGGCGTTACGCTTTCGCAAGTTCAGAGCGTCATCTTCGATGGTCTCTGCCTCCGATTCTTCTGTTTGTTCATCATCCACCTTCGTCTTCTTTGACGCCCGAGGCTTGGAGCTGTTCTTGTTCTTGGGCTCAGCTCTGCCCTTGCCCTTGGCCTTACTAGAAGGAGGCGTTTGCAACTTTGAAGCGCCATCTGCTTCTGGTTCGGCAGTCGGTTCCTTGGGAACTTCTCTCCACACGGCAGCTTGGACGTCCACATCGTATCCTCCTGAAGGGTACTGCGGATTCAAGATGACCAGGGGATTAAAAGTTCTCCCATACGACCACTCACGCTTGGCGCCCCGACCTTTTCCAATAGTCGTTGGGGGAGGCAACTCCGGGGTGAACTTCTTCTGGTCGGGAGTGATCAAGCCAGCCACTGAACGACGAAGCAACATAGCAGATTCCGGGAATTCTTTAGCAAAGTCGCGCCAGACTTCTCCCAGATTGTCCTCAGACCGCTCCACACCCATCAAAGCAGCAGCGAATTGGCCAACGATAGGGCCATATGCTGGGTCTCCCTTCTTGAGCGCAGTCTTGCAGGCAGTGTGAAACGCGCGGTACTGGCTATCGTTGGCCGTGAAGTACTGGTAGGTAGGCTTGGCACCCGAACTAGAGCCTTGTTTCCTAGGCGGCATCTAAAATCATGGTTAGAGACGAAAGAAATATAGTGTTAGATATTGCTATACCTTTGGTTTTGCTTTTTGATCTAGGTACTGAGAGTTTAGGTAGGCACTGGCCAAACTCCGATGGATCTCCAAGCGGCGCGATGGGAGAAAGACGTAGTCACCTGAGACAGTAAGAAAAGAACTTAAAATGAGTCGCGATAGCTGAGTATTTACTAAATGAAGGGATTCCCAAAGTTTGAAGCGTGTCGGAACTCCTCGTAGCTTGCACGGTGATCCCCAAGGTTGTCAAGGCGGAGAAGAGGGAGTGGCGTTCGGGAAGGAGTTGTAGAGGAGAAGAGTTAGCGCTCGTCAAAATGGTAGAGAAGATACGGGAATGGAGTGGCTATAGTGGATGAGCTCAGTAGGAAACTCTATTCTAGCAGGGCGACGATGAATCACAATAAGAAACATAGGAGATGGCTAGGTGTGGGGGGATTGCAAACCTGTGTTATCTTGTAGAAGTCCATCTTGGAGCTCCCTCTACCACAAGAGTCCAGGTTCAAACTTGCGAAGACCAGAAAACCATAGCACTTCAGTCCTTACTATCACCAACCTCTTCGTCCTCCGTCTCTGGCTTCATCTCTTCAGTAACCGAGTCGCTCACTGCCTCATCAGAACCAACAAGATCAGCATAGCCGTCCTCCCCTGGTTCCAATGTGTGATCTGAAGCGGTATCGGACTCTGAGCCGCTTGAACTGGAGGGACCGTCGTCGACACCTTCTATAGCTTCTTGCGCGTCTAGCTGAGCGCGTGTGGGCAGCGCAGCAAACCATTCAGGATCCGTCGAGCTGGAGGAGTGCGATGTTTGCGACGAGCAGGGGCTGGCGTCCGGTGTGGAGGCGTGCGAGCCATTATTTTGCTTCTAAGTAGGAGCTATGAGAATGGAACAAAGGAATAGAGGGAGTATTACTTACTGTAGATGTTGGCGTCGCGGGGGCTGATAGTGGCTCCATGTTATGTCGCGGAGGAAAATATCTTAAGAGAATGTTCTGTTGTTATTGTAGGGTTCCTACTTGTAGACTACTTGAAACCCTTGAAAACTGCAGACCTAAAAGTAGGCGCCCCAGGTATATGCTATAGCCCAGGTGCAGCTTAAAACCGATCGCTCATCGTGAATCATTCCCACTCCAAGATCTTAAATAAAATTGCAGACACTAAACACCTAATAACCTGCCATGCCAGACCAACACTACCCGACCCATGGTATACCGTTGCAAATTGCGAAAGAATACGCCTAGGAACTCCCTATTAAATACTTCCAGAGGGGGCAACCACTGAAATGCCCACTGATAATGTCGTAATAAAGCACTTACATAGTTTAATCCCATCAGTTCGCCATCAGTTGCTGTTGGCGCCATCCCCAGCTTCTTCCCCAGCGTCGTCGTGTCTGCCAGGGCGCGTCGCACTATCATCACCGGACTCAATGTCGGAGGAATCTTCGGCCTCGGAAAGTTCAATTGGAGCCGTCTTTTTGGAGCCCTTGGACTTTTGGATGGACTGGGACTCTTGCCCGTTGTCTGTGTGTCGGACACCAGGAAACTTCGGGACGTAGATATCGCCATCCTCATTAAGGACGCACGGGTTCTTCTTGCCTTTCTTCTTCTTCTCGATTCTCTGAGGAAGAGGCAAGACATGGATGTCCTCAGGCTTCGGAAGAATACCTAGGAGTGGCTTGTGGCGAGAGATCTTTCTCATCCTCTCTTGAATCCCCTCTTTGCTGAACTTCTCGTTCTCGTCATCAAATCGACTGCCCTCCTCGATGAGGTCGAAGTATCTCTTTATGTAGTAGCCAATAATGCACCAGACAGCTGAGGACATTAGCAGTTATTCCTTCGCAGTTTCCATTTTGCCGTACCTTGGCACCAGGCGTGCACAATGGGCTTCGACTTTCGGAGGTCAATGTGGCCATGGAATGCCTGTGCAAAGCAATTTGCGAAATTGTCGAGGTCGAACTTTTCTTCAAGATGGTTTCGGATTCTCTGGGGGTCATCTTCATTGCGAAGGACTGTAGACTCATTGCGAAGGACCTCAATCTCTATCTGGATAGCAGGTCAGCAGCGATATTGGGATAACTAATACATAGTGAACTTGCTATCATCTTCCTGAGACCTCGGCTCCGCCAGGTGGCAATATTGTCGACGAACCTTTGACGGAGGTCCCGCAAGATTGTGTCCCGATGACTGCCCTTGATTTGGTCTGTGTGGTAGGAGATAATGATGGACTCCTGATCGCGGTTGAACCGACAGGCAAATGAGATTCGACATGATTGCTCAACTCGTTTATAGAGGGCGTCGATCTCGTCTGTCCACCAATCTTGTTTAGTTCGCGCCTTGCGAGACGTGGGCCCCAAGTCCTCAAGTGCTTCAGCAGCAGGTTTGCCAGTCTTGGCCAGGGATTGGCGCTTTGCAATAATTAGTACGCTATATATTGAACTCTCAGGTAGCAGGTATCAGGGTAACTTACCTCAACACGCTCGCTATACGAAGCCACGTCTTCAAAGTCACGGCGCACCGTCTAATCCTCACTCTCAGAGTCGCTCCCGTTATTATCAGCTACTCCGAGGTGGTAAGTAATGGTCACCTTGAAAATTGCGAAGACATACATGAGTGGTGATCTCCCCCAGATAGTGGTATCTCAGGGCGATCTAGTAGAGGCTTGGAGCTAACACGCTTGGTAGTTGGCGTCTACTGGGCACTCAGAGTTTGACTAGAGTCCGGGGTAATTATTGCAGTGTTGGCATCTCTTTTCCTCTGGCGCTTCTCAGAACGCTCTATGGGTGTTTCGTACCGCCCAGGTCGACTGATGTGCTTGCGCTTGCTCGTCTTGGTGAGCGCATCTGTGCCACGCGCCGGATTTGCTGAGACTGAGGCATTTTAGAGAGCTGCCTGTCGTAGGCTGGAGCCGCCGAGAAGCGCCGTCGCGAGGCGGGAATGTTATTGAGATCGCAGCCGTCCTGGAGAAGTTTGGAAGAGATAAGAAGCTGGGGCGGTGGCGGGGTTGAAGGAGCCGCAATCGTGGTGGTCACGTGCCCCGCTCTCCGTGCATTAAACTCATCCCATTGTTTGTCTCTGCTAAATTTCCAGACTTCACTGAATTTATTTATGAATAGGTAAGAAAATCACTGTTCCGTTTTATTCACGTGTATACTGAAGTTTTGAAAGTTGAAAGATATGCCGCGACGGTCAATCCGGACGCCGGGTGTCTCTATCCCAGAATGACCCTGGCGGTTTCATGGAATGGGCAGAAGCACAGGGGTTGGACGATAATGCGGCGTCGTCTGGGCTAAGAAAGCCAGCAAAGCAACCGAAACGCTCCGAAGAAGTATTGCGAAATCCAAGAGAGCGGGAATCTTTAGCTAAAAGATCAACTCGAGGGAAACTGCAAAGATCAGCATCGCCGCCAAACTCTCCCGTTATCAACGTGACGGACTGGCTGGGCTCTACTGATCTTGGACTGGCCCCTGAAGATGCCTTCGCAGTTTTGGACTTAGATATCATTGATGCACCGGATGTCACCCTGCTCTAAACTTGCAAAGGGAGGTCAGTTGCAGAGAGTGCATTCTGGCGGGTTAACCATATCATTTTTTATCACACCGATGCAGCAACCGAAGATGTAAAGGATCAGGCTCTTGAACATCAGCATGAGATTTGCATTATAGAAAACGACGTTCCCATACTTTGCGAAGAAGAGCCAGACGACCAATCGGTGGCTGAGGATGTTAGTATCAACGACGACACCGAAAGTGACTCCGGTGATGGTGTTAGCCGAGTTATAATCTCTAGCGGACCTGAGGTGTCCTCTACTCTTGACGCCGCTTCTGAAACTCTCATAGCGGGAACTGAGCGGGGGCTTCCTGTTGGTTCTACCGTCAAAACTTCCACACCTCCGCTCCCGCCGACATTGTCTGAGTTCGAAACTGCCTTTGCTCTCTGGAGCGACATGGCATCTCCCGCCGAGCCCATCACGAACTGGTCGAGGTTCTGGGTCTTGTCAAAGACGTTCATAACTTCAGCAGCCCCCGTCCTTCAAGGATACCCTGACCAGTCGCTTCTCCAAAGTTTGCCATTCCTTCCGCGATGTCTCCGTACTATACAACTCGACCGCAGTATTCTGCCGACCCGGAGCAAGCTGACGGAAGATGTCCTCGTTCTGGACATAAATTATGTCTTACAGACAGTAGCAAAGATCTACCTTGGACACTCATTGGACATTCTCATTAAGCTTCCGCCCTCATTACATGAAGTATGTACTTTTGGTTATGAATAGATATATTCCACTGGATAGTACCTCTACGTAGCTACCATACACGCCCACCTAGCCACTGCAGCTGCATATACCACCTCCACCAATCCCACCTAGCGTCCGGTAGACCACAGCGATAAATGCGTAGAAATGTTGTTGGCTGTGTCGGGAGGCTGGAATGGCTATCGGTGAAGGCTATCGGGTTTGGATACGTCATGGGGTCGTCAGAGATGCACTTGATCCGGGGTATGCTCCTGGAGAGACGTTAGCCGATGTCGTGTCTTCCAGCCTGATGGTATCGTTACTTACCAGTCGTCTTGCCATAGAGAACCAGCACCCCAAGCGGAAGTCGATTTCTTTCCATTGCGTCACGACCTGGTGCCCAAGTCAGCACGAATCCCAACCAACCCGCGACAACTCTATCCATGGCACCATCGCCTCTCGTCCCTGCGGCGTCCAGTCCGCCAACGCCCCGCGCCGTCCGAACCCCTGAAGAATAACTTTACTCTTTGCGTGATGCCTTTAATCATGTTGCTTAAAGTGACTTTGACTGGACTAAACCTCGAACCGGTCCAAAGCATCTCACCACTAAAATTTGCTGATAAGGTTAGAGGGGCTAAAATACGGTTGACCAGAACACGACGTTTGGCAAAATCCAAAACGTCAACTTCATTGGACGGCCAACAGGCAGAATTACCTCTACGTACCGTCAGCAAACAGTGCAGCCATCCGCCTCTCCCGGTATTGATGGCAAGCAACTTGGTGGGGGCAGTCTATCCGAACCACATCTGGTCACTGCATTCGAGATGGTGAAGGGAGACCGGCCTGGCCCTCTGATTTCGTGTGGTGGGTGCGCCGCGATGCAGACTGCGAAGCCCCTCAACTTGGCCGAGTAGTGTGGTCTGGGCTGGACTACACTGATCATGCCCAGATGTCTGGCACCACTGGATGCCAGATCCTTGAAGTCCAGGAGGTCCACTATCTGTCACAACTCCCCTGAGATTGAATCAAGAAGTTTCCAGGCCCGGGTTTCGCAAGCTAGGGAGGACCAGCATAAGTTGGCTGTCTGTCTTGATATCACCCATGTCATCGAGCCTACTGAGGTTCAAGGACGCATCGACGCACACATTGACTACGCCTTCGACCCAACTGGCATCGCAAGTCCCATCATCGACTTCAACTTTTTCGTGAGATACTTTTACAGTCAAGAATGCACGTCTTTCCGCCCGGCAATGCTCACAACACCTCTTCGAGCAGAGAAGGAGATTGCCATATATACACGCCCATACCTGGAGCAAAGATTTACTGATACTGCCATGATCTCTCTGCCGTTCACCATTTTCATCGACGCCTTTGGTCTGTTTCGGAACATGCACAGGTCCCTGATGGGACTCTACCTCACCCCCCGCTTCTTTACCAACAAGCTTCGAGGCAAGCGGAAGAGTCTCGTCTGTTCATTTATATCCGCAATCATCGGGGATATGCCATCCCAGCAACATCTTGCGGGCTGTCTGGGCCCAATGGTAAACATGCCTTGCCGATATTGTCTCATCTCTCTCCTTGAGCGTCCGAATCTTGACTTTAATATTGTCGAACTCGGGCGGTACAGCGCCCAAACCGAAACGGAAATTGCAAAGGCCAAAGCGATGGCCACAAAGACGGGGCAACAAGGTGCGCTTAGAGCCCTGGGCCTCCACGATGACTGGCGCCTGATGAATGCACTCGGTGAGTCACTTTCAGAGTTACGCGAGCTTGTCTGGCTGACGCGCCTGGTACAGATGCGATACTCCCTTCCCTTGACCGCGTCCGAAGCCGACCAGTTGATGCCGCCCACTCCGAGTACCAAGGCATTGCGAGACACATGTTCAACTTGATCATTGACGAGCCCGGTATCCTAACGTCTGAAGCATGCGAAGAACTCAACACAGTCTTTCAAACGTTCACCTTTCCGCCAAGATGGAAGCGCCTTCAGTCTCCGTGTCGCCATATCAAGTCCTGGCGTATGCAAGAGTTTGCCCGAGGCGCGATTATCCTACCTATCATCTTTCGCATCTGGCTCAGGGAGCATCTGGCTCAAGGAGCATCATATCAAGAAGGAAATTCGCAGCGCAATGAAGCAAATTGCAAAGGATTACTTTTCTAGTGAGAGATATTCTCACTCTCACGACACTGAAAATTTCACGGCAGTTGAGTGGCTAACTGCTGCCTGCTGGGAATTTGCGAAGGGGGTTTTGACGGTCTGCGGGCCATTCTCGTACTCGATGGGGCAACACTTCCAGGAGGACGTCATTTCAGGGAGACGGGCAATCCAATTCCTCATTCAAGCTTGCGTCGGTGCTAAACGTTTGCAAGATGGCAAGTTTAATTCCGCGCTGGCGCCAGAGCATCCTGGTTTAGCCCACTCTACTTCTTGACTAACTTGGTGTTTAATAAACAGCCAGCAAGAATCTACCATCCCGCCCCCAGCCCGCGCGTCAACTCATACCATCTTCCTCCAGACGTCCCCGAGCACAAATCATCATCAGCGAGTTCACCGATCGACACTCCGAAATCTCACAGGCTCTACAGTCCATGCCGGCGCGTAGTACGCGCCAGGATAAGCCATCTGCCCTCGAAGCAAAGAAAGGCCTCCTAAATATCCATACTGGGTTGCATCATCCTGAATTTGCTAAAGAATACAATGGATGCAATATAGTTTTTACATTCCAGGGAGAAGATAAGCACAAGTAAGCACTATTTTATAATTCTCTAATTGATCTCAGGCTGATCTCCTGGCAGGGAGCTCAAGGGCGACATCAACTCCACGAATCTCCAGAACTCATCCTCAACTCTTATCGAGCGGGAGAACCAGCGGCTTACGGTCTCGCTCCTTTTCGATGGCTCATTTGAAACCCGACATCCTCGCATTCGTGAGATCTTTTCGTCGATTAAAGAAAGCTATCCCAACCTCGTCAGAGGCCTCGATCCCTGAATCGGAGATGCGGAGGAGCTGGAGGAGCAAACGCGAGAACCCATCGGAACCTTACATAGCGACCAGGATCATATAAAACCTCTCGCTCTCTCTAAAACCGTCATGAAATCGACAGATGCTTCAGATATCATTAGCATTCGAAATCCTCGAGCCCTCGATCATAACCATTTATTCATAAGGCTCCTCAGAGAAGCATACGTGTCTGCCTATTGTCTGCCGGTGTCCCGAGACCTGGGCAAGAACTCAGTAACCTGGACGCGCAAACTGTCCTTCGCAAATCAGTATGGCCCCCTGAAATCCCAATACTTGGGCGTTTCTAGACGCTAACTTTTATCTCAGGCAAAACACTCGTTTCTGTTTTCAAGTCGGCAACTTCATCAAGACCGGCATGACGTTTGCTCGTATCTTGGGGATCTTTGTCCATGCTCGAGCATCTCAGAGTTATCTCTTCAGCTTTGTCGAGTTCGTCGAGCCAGTAACAAGCGGACAGACCAAGGAGTTCATTTTGGAAGTGCCGATCTATTAGTTAACAGGGGAGAAAAAGATTATCGGGCTGCCGAGTATTGCGTCGGAGAGAGTCTGGATGGTTCCTCGTTATGGTGATACATTTCTCTGTATCCCGCATAACGTGTACTTCATATAGTGATTAATTACTGCCCTCTTTGCAATTTACAATGATTCTCACAGAAGAGAACCAAGTCGAGATTATTATGCTACGAAGTTCTAAAGATTTTCAATTAAGCTGGATTGTAATTTCTCATACCCTTCGCAGCTTTAGTAAGGTAGTCTACGGTGAATCAACTGAAAGCCCCTGGATTTTATATCCCACCCATACTCAACCAAGGCCCTTCACAATTTCACCTTTTTACTCACTCTTCCCAATATTTCCATTTAGTGCCTCTCTCTGAAGCTTCCAGGATTCAGGTATAGGGTGAGGCTCAGCCGGGGGCGGGCAGTCCAGGTTCCATTGCTCCGACGGCCTGGGAGTCGAGCCACTGCAGTGCCGCGCACCATGCCAGCTCTCAATCAGCAGCCGCCTCCTGAGCCGCGGGCAACCGACTGCATCCGCCAGACAAAGGAGATTCAACTTCCACTCGCGCTCCTCCCGTCATCCTCCGATCTTCCAACTCCACCTCAGCTCTGCAGACGGGAACCACCAGCATCGCGCCATCGCCATTCGCATCGAACCCCCGCAGAGGTAGCCTTAGCGCCTTGTCCGAGACTCATACATCTCCTCTTGCCGCCATTTCCATTCTTTGCCTCTTCCGACGCGTTAGTAGCGTTATTCTCTTCCACCCGTCCTCCACCACGACAGCAGACAGCCCCCCTGACGCCCCGTCCACTGCCCGACGCCCCTTAGCACGCGATTCTCTTGCACTGACGCGGCTCTCAGCATCTTTCTCTTCGTACAGCAGACAAGATCAGATATTGGACGCGTCCGAAACGCGCCCCTGGATCTCAACCATCACGTCCTCTCCTCCACTCCGCCGTGCTCTGGGCATTCAGTTCTGAGCCTAGATAGGCAAGGGAGTCCATATGATACTTCAGTGTCAGGCCATAAAGCCAAGTATACCTCCATCCTGCACCAGATATCTAGCAGACAACGAATTTGCTAGGTTGCGAAACCATCCTTCACGATTTAGTGGTGGCCCTGGCGTTCTGATTCAGCGACTGATGCCTTGCAGGGAATCCCCGCCTACAATTTTCAAGATCCCCCCTTTCTCTGCCAGATATGAAGGAATTTCTGGGCTTTACAATTTCGTACTAGTCTCTCCACTCTCTTCGCAAGCTCGAGCTGCCCTCACTGCGACCGAGGTAGCATTCAATTGCTCACCAACCAAACTCAGGAGCATCACCAGCTCTGCCCTACCCCTGACTCCCTGGCCAACTTAGTATACTTGCTTCAAGCGTCTAAACAATTTTTTCACGCTAGAAAAATTATCAGTAATGTTTCATAGTAGAGACAAAGCGAGACACTTACTGACAGTCAGAGCCAGGACCGCTTCATTTTTTTAGTGGTGTTATCAGTCGCTGATGCCCCCTAAACTAACGCTCGAAAGATTCTCGACAGGTCTCCTCCTCCTGGCCATTACGTCTTGGCCAGTTCTAAGTTCATCTGTCGGCGTCTCATCTCAGTATACTGCGCTTTCATAGATAAGTCGCTGAGGGTAAGTCCATCCGCTGAGCCCCTCTTCACGGTAGCCTCAGGGGCTCCCGTCCTAACACGCGACCACTACTGAGAAGTCTAGAACCAGTTCGCCTGATACTCCAGTATCATTCCTCCTTGCACCTCATATGTCGTATAGGTAGCGGAGTGTAAGTAGGTATGATCTTGCCCCGCCTTCGCAAGGTACATCAATTTCCTTCTGGCTGATGATGTTTATCCCATCTTGGGACCTCACCAGGAAACTATAGAACATTTCTGGGAACACTGAGATCAGCTGCTGAGCTCCCCTGTCCAGGTGTTGCCCAAGTGGCTTAGAATAACGTCTGGGAGCATAATAGGTTAGTTTCTCCTGGTTTCATCAGCGCGCCAGCTTTAGGTTGTAGGCGCTAACTTATCTTGATGAGCTGACTCGCTTGACATGTTTCATGGTTGAGCATTGCTTAAGCAGCGATAGATCACCTCGAGGCTCTTGAAGATGAGTATTCTTGATTTCGGTGAGTCGCTGTCCATCAGGAGTTGAACTGGTAGGGTTCCAGAGTACACCAGAACACCAAACTCAAATCCCACGATAATGACCGCTAACAGCCCCCCATCTTTCCGAAAGTACCACCCACATTTCCGCCAGCCACCCCCGACTTTCCGCTCCGTACCCGCTCCGTGTGCGTTCAGAGGCCTCGTTTCCTGCATCCAAACTTCGCCCAAACTCCGTCGGCCTTGCCAATCTTCTTCCTCTTTCCCCTCAGAAATTTAGGTGAGCATCTAATTTCCCAGGGGCGGGGGATCGCAGACTACCAGACATTCGAGTCGAAGGTTTCCGACAACGTTCAGCTGACGTGTATAGAGCTCGTCCTTTGATCATGACTATGAAACCCTATCGTGGCAGATCGAGATCGCTTCACCGGCATCGGGGGTCCTCGAATGGCCGAGGTCGCTGGCAAGGAAAGCGGCGGCATGGGAGGATGCTGGAGGAACGTGAAGTGCACCTGTCGGTACAAGAAAGATGAACGGCCTGTCTGGAAAACATGGCTTCGCAACCGCCAGGTGTGGCATTATGCTGGGATCGTACTGGAGGCAGACGGTCTTCGCAAGGTAGGATGTCAACGCAGAAAACATGATGTAGAGCAAGGACAGGATACCAGCAGCCAAAGCATGGGGAGTGCTTAAATATATAATTCACATGGACATGAACTCTAATTTACGAGCACCACATTGGCCACAAAGTATTTTCGCAAAGCTGACATGCTGTGACCTCATGACATTAGATTGCTGCCAACGTGGTATTCTAGACGAACCGCCGAATGGAAAAGTTGCAAAGTTGCTAAGACAACATGATGCGCCATGCGACCGCGCGTCGGCAATCAGACAGTCTTTCGCAAGGTTCGCCCATCGCAAAAGGCAATACCCTGTTTCATAGACATGATAATTACTTGGAACTCCAGGTCCTCTACAATATAACATTCTTCGCTCAACATGGCGTCCATTTAAACATGCTGAACGTGGCAAACATGGGTTTCGCAATTTCACAGTGCACAGTGCCAGGACATCAATCTTCACGTCAGCATCTGTTCGTACCCATGACCACAGCATATTCCAAACACACGGTGTTACCCCTCTCACAGTATGGCTCAGCCCATGTTCAAATCCAGCGGGGAGGAGGCGATTGTAGTATTCCAGCGCGACAGTCTATCTACTCCTGGGGAGCATCCCCCTGCTCGTCACCCCCTGGCTCCTTGTCCCGCTCTTCCATATCTAGATCCCCCTCATCTGGGACGTTAGGCAGCTCCCCGTAGACTCGCTCGTAGTGCCGAATCCAGGCGACAATCCCCCTCATGGACTGAAACTCCATCTCCAGGGCGCCTACCCGCTGCTCGAGTTTGTTGAGGCGGTTGCTGATGTTCCCCATGGTATTATTCATGGTCTGGAGCTGGGCCTTGAAGCGATCAAGGTGCTAAAGACAGCCAGTTAGTATGAAACGCGAAAGATTTTGTGAATGAGGACAGGTGACGTACAGGGAGGAGGACATCTTGGCCCATCTGGAAGCTTGCCAGCTGATCCTGGCGGGACTTGGATGGACAGTTCGCGGCAATATGGCCGAACGCTTTGCAGCTATGGCACTGGGTATCTTCGAGGCTGCGCTTGACTTTCTTGGACTTCTTTGAGTAGAGTGTGGTCAGCGATGCACCAAAGAAGAGTGAAGAGAAAGACAAAGGCTACTTACCGGTGTACCCTTGTCGTCTTGGTTGTTTTTGTCGCCACCCGTGGCGGCGTTGGTCAGCTCTGAGAGAGAAGGCATCTTCAGGGCATTTGATATGAAGATGCATGGAGAAGAAAGGGTTGAGCCTGGAGCGAGGAGGAGAATTTATACCTGCAGGTGGGGCAGGGGGCCCCAAAGCAATCACTCCTGGATCAGCCAATAGGAAAAATGGAAAATCAGTGCTCATTTATGAATATTCAGACGTGAATATTGCTGGCAGTGACAGTTAATCACGGGCTAGGAAAAAAAATCAGGCACTGATCCTGAATTCTGATTGGCCTCAGCGGACGGGGATTCCAAACAGATTAACAAGCAATAGACGCATCAATAAGCAATCAAGTAGGTCTGCTTTCAAATGAATAATTTTGTAGTTATTTATTTGATTATTCCCTTTAACTGGCCTGATGTCTTGATATATAAACATGATGGATGGTGTTGAGAGTGGATCTGGGACCCTGATCTGATCGAACCTTAAAAAAGGGGCCGTACCAATTAAATCGCAAAAATGGAGCCATTTTTCAACGTAGGGCTGGCTGCAAGGGTGGCCCGCCGCGCGGGCCACAGCGCCGCAGCCAAGGTGACCCCACTTAGCCCACGTCCATGTGGCAGTGGATCAGGGCAGCCCACATTGAAATGCTCCAACTGGTCAACCGTTGAACCAGCCTCTGTCTACCTCCAGAATTTAGTAGTCGCCAACGGACATGCCCTGGCTCCCACAAGCACTCGCACGTAACAGCTTCAAGTCCTGACCCGTCTTTGATGCGTCCCTTTAAACATTTTCTCTCGATGCAGATGATGCGTGTTTGCCCAAGGTGCCTCTTCAAGTGCTTGTCCTCTAGCCCAGCCATTGACCCAAGTAACGCTGCCAGCCGAAGGATAAATGCATCGGTAACCTACCACAGCCAAGGTCCTGGATCTCGTTCTACTTGTCCATCATAGTTGCCAGCCTACTAAACTATGACGCGTGAAAGGCGCGTGTCCTCAACAAGCGCACGGCTCAGCGACGAACCGTTTGTCCCATCCAATTCTGAATCATCCCCTGCCTCGCCTAGACACCGAGGACGGCAGATAAGAAAGACGCGACACTAAGGATGAGCGACTCCAACTTCAACCATAGGAATCGGGCATTCCCCCAGGCGATTATGGCCCGAGGAACAATCACCTTGGAAGAGTCCAGTCGACAGATGCCACACCGGCCTGCACAACCCCACACACCGTGACACCCCTGCGCTCACGCGGCATGCCTGTCACTCCCCACTTCCATTCAGCCTCATCCACCACCTCTGCACCCCTTGCGTCACACAATTCATCCAACTGTCGCCTGTCCGAGATTGTCGATCGCGTCTCGTGCGAGCATGTTAAATGCATACAGCCAAGCGACGACTTCTGCTTCATCCATCACATCTTATGTGAGCGTATCGGATGCCGACGACACCCAGAAGCTAAGAGGGAACCCGTCTCTGCTGTTTCTTCGGTTTAGACCAACATGTGCTACACAGACTCGACTTGGAAAGGGCATCCATCCGATTCAAGCGACCGGCCTGAACGCTGGGCTAGGCGGGCCCCGCCAGCCCGACCCCGCCAAACGAGTCAGCCCAGGCCCTCTGCTCGATGCGTCGCTATAAATTCTGACGGCACGGACAGACTCGGGATGCGCAGAAGCATCACTCGGTGCAAACGGCGTCTCCGACAAGCGCCAATGCTACGCCAGCGGAGAGCATGGACGATCGCAGCGAAGTGCCCCAGGAAGATGGTGAATCGGATACGCTGTCAGGCAAGATTTGCCTGTTGCGAGCCAGCTCAGGCCCTTTCCCCTCCATCTGCTGCTATGAATCGGGTGGGATGCGCGGTCTAGGGGGTGCGTAGAAGGCTCACCGTACAACGGAGAATAAATCTGAAAATCTGAGGGTGATGGCCGATACGTCGACGGGCGTCGAATAACCAGGCAACCGAATATTGGCTTGTGAGAGGCAGCCAGAGCAACTCGAACACCAGGCCCGCGCTCAAGTCGACATCAATGTTACTTGGACCTTGCGCTGTACACGAGACCATCGACGGAATCCTCTGGGTGCCTCGACTTGCAAGCGACAGCTGCACAAACACGACGGCAAAGCTGATGGCAATCGAGAACACGATAAACAACCAAGGCAATCGAACCCTGTCTTGCGAAAGACACCTGGACCGACTCGAGCTCAACGTTGCCCTCGTCGATACGATTACTTCTTGGGTCCGCCGCCACGAGGGCGTTGATAGGGCTCTGGGGCTCTGTGAGAGACAACTGGACCGACTCAAGCTCCACGTATGCAGCAACGTCGACATGGTTCTGCACCATATTGTCGAGAGGGTTCTCCAGATATATTAGCCTACTGCTCAATCAACTTGAGCACCACGTGGGTGTCAACGCCGACACGGTCGCGCTTGGATCCGCCGCTACGAGCCCACTGGTCATTTTCTCGGTCTTGGTTTGCGAGATGCAGCTGGGCGACTCCAGCTCCAGGTGCGTGCCCACGTCGACACGGTTATTTCGTGGGTCCGCCGCTACGAGGCCGTCAATTGAATTCCCCCCCAATAATCCATCCAAGAGAGAAGTCTGATGAATACAACTCATGGCCCCTTTGTTTGTTCAGCGTATACACAATCGAGCTCCATAAGGAAGGACAAGAAACCTTACATTCACTCCGCCATTACAATAAAACAGTATCATAAGCACATGCTCTCTGCTGCTACAGTCTTTCTGTGCAGCTTTGCCCGATGATGATTTCAAGGCACAACCACCGAGTCACACGCCTCTGTCCAAGCATCCATCACAGGACAAGAGGGCCTGCTAAGATATGGCAATGCACCCTCCTCACTGTGGACACACCATCGGGTTAGCAGTAGATGAGGAACACGAACGCCTGTTGGTGAATGGCGATGGCGATGGCGCAGGTACGGGGCGTGGTGTCGTGCGTAGTGGGAGCGGGAGGATTCGTTGGTGCTGGAGAGTATCCCATACCCCCACGCCGGTAACTATGGAAGCTGAAAATCTTTTGCAAACGCTTAAGCCAGAGGATTGAAGTAGGGCCTTGGTAACCCGAGGATCGGCGACAGGGGCTGGTGGTCGGTCCTCGAAGGAAGCGTAGCCGTTGGCCGTCTCTCGAGGCACACGAATGCTGGTTCCGCGGTTCGCGACGCCTCACGAAAACTGGTCGATGGAACCCGTCTCATGGCGACCTTTGGGTCCAGGTGGTTTAGCAGAGAACTCAAGGAGGGCCTTTGTAACCCGAGGATCGGCGTTGGAAGCAGGTCGTCGGTTCTCGAAGTAACCATAGCCCTTGGCGGCCGTCTCTCGGGGCACGCGAATGCTGGTTCCACAGTTCGCGACGCCCCACGAAAATTGGTCGATAGAGCCGGTCTCGTGGCGACCTTGGAGACGCGGGTGCACACTCAACACACATGATGAACATTCACATCGGGACGTTTGTGGAGAAATTGGCAACAGTTTTTATGCGGTGAGAGAGATTTGAACAATTCAAGATTCAATTGTCTATAATGAGCGCTAAATCACTTTATTTAATTAAGAATCCCGTTCCAAAAACGCCCTTTATCCGTGACAGCCGCCTAGGCCATGGAGTACTGAAGGAGAACCTTGGTGACCCGGTAGGGGTCGGCGTTGGAGGCGGGACGTCGATCCTCAAAGTAGCCGTAGCCCTTGGCGGCGGTTTCCCGGGGAATGCGGATGCTGGTTCCGCGGTTGGCGACACCCCAGGTGAACTGCTCGATGGAGCCAGTCTCGTAGCTGCCGGTGAGACGGAGCTCGTTGTCCTCGCCGTACTCCTTGATGCAGTCGACGTGGTGGGGCTCGAGCTTCTTGAGGGCCTCCTCGATGACCTTCATACCGCCCTCCTCGCGCATGGCCTTGGTGGAGAAGTTGCTGTGAAGACCAGCGCCGTTCCACGGGCCAGCCACGGGCTTGGGATGGACAGAAACCTTGGCTCCAAAGTCTTCTGAGATACGGGCGAGGAAAAATCGGGAAACCCAGAGCTGATCTCCCACTGTTGTTTTGGTGGTTAGCGGCGATCCCGAGTGAATTGCGGGGCAAATTATCGACTTACTCTCAATTCCCAGGCAGGGGCCGACCTGGTACTCCCACTGGGCGGGCATCACCTCGGCGTTCGTGCCGGAAATCTTGATGCCGGCATCTAGTTTCGTCAGTGTTTGTTGGACGAGCAACGGAGGGTGCAAGCGGGCGGGCGGCTGGGGGACGGAGGAGGACGCGCAGCCACAGCGGACTCGATCGGCAGCCACACCCGGGTGACTTGCAGCCACACCAGTCCCGACTGCCGCGACGCGACTCCCAGAGCCAAAACCAAGCAACGGCGACCGAAAAAATAAAAAAGAAACCCGAAGCTGCGATGGCGGCGGGCAGACAAGGCGGGCGGGCTCGGATCATGTCTCACGAAGGCGGCGGGGAAGGGGAATGACAGAGCTGATGGCTCCGCCATCAGCGCTGTCTGGAAGAGAAGAAGTACTAAGGTACAGTTACCACTGTACCTCTCTAAGTCCTAAAGGGACTAGAGTAGTACTCTTCTCTTCCAGACAGCGCTGATGGCGGAGCCATCAGCTCTGTCATTCCCCTTCCCCGCCGCCTTCGTGAGACATGATCCGAGCCCGCCCGCCTTGTCTGCCCGCCGCCATCGCAGCTTCGGGTTTCTTTTTTATTTTTTCGGTCGCCGTTGCTTGGTTTTGGCTCTGGGAGTCGCGTCGCGGCAGTCGGGACTGGTGTGGCTGCAAGTCACCCGGGTGTGGCTGCCGATCGAGTCCGCTGTGGCTGCGCGTCCTCCNCGCTTCTCTTTTTTTTACGGCCCTGCCGTGTTGTGGTGCGGCGTGGGCGGCCGGGAAAGCGCGCGCGGCCTTGGGCGGGTGCTGGGGGCGCTGAGGCGGGCGCGCTCCAGCGGTCGCGAGTGCTGCTGTAGGGGGGTTTCGCAGCGTGTGCAGGTGCTGTGGGCGCTGAAGGCGCGCTGGCGCCTGCGCTGCAGCGGCTGGTGGTGTGGTGGGGGAGGGGCTGTGGGCAGGGGCTCAGGGGGTCGCGGGTGTTTTCCAGTAGGGGGGGCTCCGCTAGAGTCCGCCAGAGCCTAATGGAATCCGCAAAGGGCATCAGGGCAACAAGCAAAACGTGACAGTAGCAGCCCAGACCTTCCCGGGGAAACCCGACGGCAACCAAGTTTTTGGTCAAGGCTGGAGCGTGCGGCTGGGTGCGGCTGGGTACAGCTGGGACAAACTTACACAAGCAAGCCTTGTAGTGAGCCTCAACGATATCACGCTGGACTACCTTGCCGGTACCAACACCGCAGTAGTACTCGCCTTGGCTGCAAGACAGTTAGCAACCCATGCCTCATCAGAGCGTGTCGAATTTGAAGCACTTACGGAGCGGGGAAACCGCCAGCGGGCCAGCCGTAGGGCCGGTTGTCGAGGCCGAGGAGAGTGTACTCCTGCTCCAGACCGAACCAGGGGTCCTGGTCGGCGTAGGTGTCCATGACCTTGACGCAGTCATGTCGGTAGTTGTACTTGTTGGGGGTGCCGTCGGCGTTCCAGCACTCGGCGAGGACGATGATGTTGGGGGAGCCGCGGAAGGGGTCGGGGAAGACAGCGCAGGGTCGGAGGTAGACATCGGAGTTGTCGCCGGGGGCCTGGCGGGTGGAGGAGCCGTCAAAGTTCCAGACGGGGAGGTCCTCAGGCTTGTAGTCCTTCTCGGGGAGAGTCTTGACGTCGTTAGCATTGGCAATTTCCTGTTTTGGCGGTTTCCTCTTTCGACGCGGGCAATGCCGGCTCAACCCAGGCGCGTGGCTCAGCCCCGCCATACCCCACAAGTGGCGCAAGGCAGAGGTCTATTTTAGGCCTCATTGGCCAGAGAGCAGGCGCGACGCAAGGGCATTGGAGGAGCTGCGTATGACGCCTGGTGGCAATCGCCGCGTCTAGAAAGGCCGGATAGAGAACACGGAACACTTACTCGGGACTTTGATCGGGTCTCGCCATCGGCGTCAACCCAGACGTACTCGGCCATGATCATGCCCTTCTGGTCGAGCTTGAGATACTTTTGGAGCTGCAGAAAGATCAGCAGTTGTATAGATCGTGTTTTGGAATGTCGCATACGGTCTCAGTCCTCGAGGTGACGGGTGCTGAAGTCGCCTATCAACCGTGTTAGTGGCGCGTGCAAATGGAGGGGCAGTCCGATAAGGCTCACCATTGTGAAGGGTTGTGTTGTGTGTGGTTGGGGAGATTAAGCAAATTCCAGGCGAAGGAGAGTGAATTGACACAAAAACGTATCAGACGGATAAACGGGAAATGTGTAGGATGACCAAAAACCAAAGTCCCAGAGCTCGGGGCGGATGAGGGTTTTATGTTGACGGGATTCGAGCCCGTCTCAAAGGTTTGACTCTTTCGCCCTCCCAGAGATAAGAGTCTGTAGCCGGATGCAGGGGTGTGTGGCTGCCACCGGCTTCGATTCTGGTGGGCGACGGTGGGGTGCGGTTTATCAGAGGGCGCGATTGGCGTTCGGCAGGACCAGGAGGGGGGGTGGCGTAATGATCCTCGTCGCAAACCAGAAGGATACATGACTTTGACATTGAACGTCTCCTTCGGCAGCGTGTACAGGTACCGGAAAACCTCCCTCCAGGGAGAACGGCGGCGGACCGAAGCTTCGAAGAATTGCTCTCGCCACGCCCAAAAGTCAGCTCACACCTGGCCCAATTCGCTGCTGCTAAATTCAGCATCGTCAGCCAGAGGAGAGTTCCCGTTCAGACTCGTCGCGTCTGTTTGTGCGGCAGCCCACCAAGGTCAGTCCGGTTCCAGTGATCAAAGGTCCACCAGTCAGCGCCCGAACCGGTTGATCTGGACACTGCCGCCTCGTGATGACACCGAGGTGGGCAGGGGAATAGCAGAGTACCCATATGACATAACGGGCGGCGGCCTCGGCGGAGCCCTGCTCACGAGGGGGGTGTGTGCCCGCCCGGGCCTTGACCATGTACCTCCGTACTCCGTACTTCTCACAGCCGCTCGGCGGAGATCGCCCCGCGGCATATGGCGGTGCCCTCAAAGGGCATCCCCAGCCACCACCGGCCCGGGTTGGCTCAGCGACAGAGAGTAATACCGGAGTCGATGCTGCTTCTATCTAAAGGTGACGATGGGGGAACTCGAAAATGAGCTCCTCCGACTCGGTCCACGGAGTCCCATCCCCGAGCAGAGAATTGCGCGCCGCAGGGCAGACGGACCAACGCGCCGGGGCCTTATCGTGCAAAAAGCTACAGTTACAACAGTACGTAGCTAGTCGATTGACCTCTGAAGAACAGTGTGCGCGCCGCATGCCCGCAAGGGGCCATGGTGGGGTCAAGTTCAAGGCGAAGCCTCCCCCCTCTCCGACCATTCGGCGTGTGCCAATTACTCTTCCTCCAGACCGAAGCCATCGCGAACCGAGCCTGTGAGCCCTTGACAGATTGCGATTACGCTCTGATCGAGTCAGGCAAGAGATAGGGAGTTCCATCCGAACCTCACCTCCAACCCCATTCCCACCCCCAAACCTCTCCCACCACGGCCTTCCGAGGCTATCGCAGAGATTCCGGGGTTTTAGTGCGGGATGTGTGTTCCCTCAGAACTGAACTTGGCTTGTGCGGCGGGCGAGAGACTTCAAATCCTTGTGCGCGGCCCCCAGGAACCAGTCATGTCGCGAGATACCTGGTCCCTCTGAACCCCATTTTTACCCCTGGCTTTTTCACGCCCCATGCCATGTACAAAAACGAAAGGCCGCACGCAGCAAATCGCAGATGGCATCCAGGGCTGGCCAGGGCCAACAGGCGACCTATTCGCCATGGATGCCCTGGAAAATTTGCTCCAGCCCGCAAGCTATTTCGAGACTCTGTGAGCCTGTGACTCTTGACTCTTCTCTTCACAAACTCGGTCCTTCCGGTTTGTCCCTGTTCTGTTACCAAATCGTTTCCCTGAGCCCCAGGCGACTTATACCGCTTCCGGTAAGCGGACCCTGTTTCTTCTTTTTTAAACCTGTCGAACCCTGCGGGAAGTGCCCCCTTTCTGCCGCGCCAGTGAGCCCCGAACGACGACTTTTTCGCTCCAAGCACACCCAAAAAAGACGCCACCCCAAGAACGAAAAAAGCATGTCTAAAAGAGGGCCACACAACCAAGGACGCAAGACGCAGGACAAGACAGCCATCTTATCGTTGGTTCCTGATTGGCTGTCCTAGATGTTCTGCATAATGCTGTTATCTCACCTTGAGCTTCAACGACAACCGTTGGAGCCTCTTTGGCTGGGTAAAATCGCTCAGGCCATGCGCAAAAATCT
The DNA here is from genome assembly GCA_033030565.1 of Fusarium nematophilum. Classification (NCBI taxonomy): domain Eukaryota; kingdom Fungi; phylum Ascomycota; class Sordariomycetes; order Hypocreales; family Nectriaceae; genus Fusarium; species Fusarium nematophilum. The sequence goes on from JAVIXY010000157.1 coordinate 66,149, forward strand.
GAGTTTCCATTTCCCCAGAAGCAACCTTCGGGACTCCAGCTTTTCTCTCCGGCTTCGGGGGATACCTCCATGGTTTCAGGGATTATCCATCAAAGACTTTGCTCGAGTTTCAACCCCTTGATGGCAGCCCTTGATCCAGAAGGGTATCCGTTTTCCCGGGCGTCGAGGGCAAATTATTCCCGAGCTGGGCCCGACTGTTTGTGACGAACCGTTCATCTTGCTTCCAGGCTGCGCGCACGAGACCAGCCATGCAAAAAAGATAGGCGCCTCAGCTAACAAGGATAAAACTCGTTGTCTATGTACACCTTTTTTTTGTGGTCTCGATTTGACATGTTGTCACAAATTGTCTGGTGATGATAAGGCAGGCCAAGAGCATAAATCACAATCACGCATTTCAAAGCCACGTCTCCCTCTTCTGACTTCATGACTGCACACACAAAGGAAAAAAAAAAAGTCGACCCTCTCTACCCTCTCACTCAGGTAGACGCGTCTATGCAGGAGCAGATTCTTGTGCCCCGGGTCGTCGTCTCGGACGCCTGGCAGATCTGCGGCTCCCCGCAATCTTGCAACTGCCTGTCGACCCCCCGTCCAACCAATCGAGGGTGGGTGAGACTTGGTGACAAGTCGAAATGAGCAATAGAAACCCTCCAGCCTCTGAACTCTACCCCAGGTTTTCTCGTTGATATCTTTCCTATCTCTGGAAAAAAACAGCAACTGATCGCGATCCGTAAAGCCTTCGAGTCTATTGGATCCTCGGAAAGCGGAAGCGCACCTCTGTTTCTTCTCCCGGGAAGCGGTCGCGCGGTGAGGATCCCGGACACAAAAGATCAGTACAGCTTTAGCCAGAGGAGACTTGACAAAGTGTCTGCTTTGTTTTTGGCACCCTCTGGGCACCCCGGTTTTCGTAGCCCTCATCTCCCGGTGCGACAAAGCTGGGGAAGATGAGGTTATGGAATCACGTCTCCAGAACCCCACGCACGAATAAGCTTGACCTGACTTGTTGAGATCTAATTTATCTCGTGGGTTGCAAATCGAAATCCCACGACGGCGCATTGGACACCGGCCGTCTGAATGATCAAGGGGGTGCCGACATGCTTGAAAATCTCCATCCGAGGATTGGCCTGCCGTTTGTGCGCTTCGGAGTCTCCTTCCGGGGCGGCTGCCTCCCGAGAAACCTGCGAAGCACGCCGAGACCCGGAGGGGCCACACGGAGCTCCTCCGGGATCAAGAAATGTCCTCCTTGACCCGACATGCCTTTGCATTTTCTCAAGCGGTTGAACAGGAGAAGATACGGCCCCGGCCTTGGCCCAATTTCATAACCCTTACCCTTAGCGTAATCTAGACCTGGTTTCACGAGTTGTGTTACCGAGCACAAAAGGCTACGATTCTTCCAAGATCAATAAACCACGATTCGACCACCACCGCGTGGCGACGGGTAACAATGGCTTAACCTCACGTATCAAGTTCAAGCATTACACCTAATTCACCAATTCCAGATTTAACGTAATTGGTTTGTCGATGCCAAGGGTCGGAAATGCACCGGATCATATGACGTCGTTATTCTTGACCTACACACCCATGACGCTCTGAATCGGAACATCCCAGTACCAGCTGGCCGCCGCCATGCCGCCAACGCTCATCGCAACCGCCATGAGAAAGTTGACATCATTGTTGTCGAGCAGATCCCACCCGTTTTCAATGACGCGCGATGGTCGCTCGTCGCCAAAGCTGGGCTTGCGATGCTTGTTGTGAGGATCGTACACATCAGCGTCGGCCTCGTCATCGTCCGCGATGGCGGAGCCGCCCAGCTTCTCGGTCGCCCTCTTGCCCTCGCCGTGCATGATGGCGGCCTTGATGTCCGCCCTCTTCTTCGAGTGCGCCGCCACGTCCTCGGCGGACTCGGCAACGAGGACGCGGTTGCCGCCCTCTCCCTCCACGATCTTGCCGGAGCGCACGTCCTTGACTGATCGCTGGAACAGGCCTCCCAGGTAGCTGTCCAGGACGCTGCCCAGCGCTCCCCAGACCACCATGAAGCCCATGAACTTGCGGCGCTCGAGCATCGTCCACGGCGAGCCACCACCGGGCTTCTGCGCAGACTCCCCATTGCACGACGGCAAGAACATCATGGCTGCAGTGACTATGATCATCGACCCCAGCAGTCCTGCGCCGAGGCCCAAGAGGGTGACCCCTCCATTTGTTCCGCGGGGCACCTTTCGTAGCGTCGGGGATGTGATGAGGCGAGGCTGACTCTTGGACAGGATGCCAAGCTCCGAGCTGAAGGTATCAGCCGCGACGGCGGCGTAGTTTGCAATGATTCCCACGACAAGGAGGTCGCCGCCCCAGGAAAAGCACAGCGAACCCTCGGGATCCGGGATGTTTGGGTCGGCGAATGCGGCTTCTCGTTTGCGCAGTTGGTTGGCATGGAGGATCGTGAGCACCGAGGCCATCAAGCTATTTGCGAGAACTTGCGCAGCATGTTAGCTAGAGGAATAGCTAGAATTCGAAAAAACTTACCTTGGATATGCGTCCTAGGCCCCTCTCCTCCAGACGTTCCCTTTGACGGGACTGTGTAGTGCGATTTGACATCCTCCTTGATCTTCAGGCCACGTCAGTATCCTTGGCTCGTCGTCCCCTACAGCAGGCACAGACACTCACATGTGTTACACGCGTCCCAGCCAAAAAGAAGACGCACAAGAGCACAAAGGGGAGATTCCACGGGTGGTAGGCGTGCGCGATCGCGGTCAGGGTCGCAGCGAAGATGCCGGCCGGGGTCAGCGAGTTTCTGCTCCACGCTCGGTAGACGAGCGCGCAGGTCGCGGGGACGGCAATCAGCAACCGCATGGCCGTTTCAGTCAGCGCTTAGAAGATGGCAGCGGGCGCAGAGAAGTAGGATAAGTTGCACGTTGAGCTGCTGGGGGATCCGATGCTGGCCTGACCTCCGAAAAAGGAATTAGTTTTGGTGTTGAGCTCTCATCAGCTGACGTCAGCGATGGCGCTGCTCCAACACGCACCGCCACGTGGGCTACCTGTTGAAACACCTGTGGCTGACATAAATATTGATGCTTGTTTAGCGTAAATCTGCTTGCAAGGTGTCGCTTTATATTTCAAGCTTACTTCCCCCAGAAGATGGGGGTGACATGTACTCAAGAAGTATTCCTCGTCCATGTCGGTTACTTTCCCTCCAACTTGTCGGGAATGCTTAATTCCTTACACATGCATGCAAACCAATCCCATCACTAGCAACCAGAGTGCGAGCTGCCAATCCCCCTGCCAAGTCTCCTTTCTTCAAGACCGGATATCGTCCACCTGACTTTGGTCCGTAGGGCATAATCAAACTCTTATAGTCATGGCTTGAAAGTGAAGTAAGCAACTGTCGTCGAATGGCACTGAAGCCGTGTGATCCGGTCCGGCCCGGTTCACGAAGGCTTCCGAGACACATTCGCACATGTTGAGTAAACCTCACCACCGGTTTCTCCTACGCTTCAGAAATAAGGTGGAAATACTTGGGCTCCCGGAGACGCCATTCGTCCGGGTTCTGACCGCCAGGGTGAATCGACCGGCTCAATTGCTCAAGCCGTGGATAAGCGACACTTCTCAAAGTGATACATTCCTTTGGTCCAGCTCCTACAAATCTCCGATGGCCATGAGGTTGAGGATGGACCTTGAAGAGGGTGACATGCAAGTTCTCATAGCCTTTTCACCTTGCAGATGCTTTTGTTGCGCTGAGACTTAGTCGGCCAAGCAAATCAACAACCTCGTAATTGTTGGGTTTGGTCGCCCCCCGATGAAGCAGCCTCATCCTTTGCGGCACACTGCGCCTGAAGGCAATGTAACACATAATACTGCTTCTTTTAACTTAGTTCTATGTGATATATGATTCAAGATAGCATAATCTTTCGAATAAAGCATCTATGTTTGGTCGCCAACTGCTTCATGAGCACTGGTCGTTTCCCTTGACAAACGTCCTTCTCACTCTCATGCGCGTCGTTGAGTATCTGGATCTTTACTCATCTCCCGAGTATTTCCTAAATAGGCTCGTGACGGGAGATGTTTGCGGGAGAACGTTAGGGCAGTTTATCTAATGTCATGTTGGTTCAGATGATGATTTATGGACTCTTGTGAGCCGATGTTTCTCTAACGATCTACCAATGCAAAAGCACAACATCAGGTCCATCTAAGAGACAAGAGTACACCTGGAAAAGAAAAGAATCAGAGACTATTGGAGCCGGTCATTTGTTCCTCTGATAGGGCTGGTTCAACCGCCGCCGTCAACCTCGCGACCGTCTAAGCTGCGGCGGTGCCATGGACTACGTCGCCATCCCTTGGCTTCGTCTTCCCCATACTCCATCGACCCATAGGACCTTTCTCACCCGCCCATAATGCCATTGAAATTGTGCCAAAGATACAACAAGCCGCCAGAGAATACATCAAGGCCGCCCAGCCATGCCGCTCGAGGATGACCGGTGTCGCCAAACTGGCTGTGAGCGAGCCCAGGGAGAAGAGAGTCATGAACGAGCCGTAAGCCAAGCCGTAGCCTCCTGAATAGTGCCGCAACCACTGATTCTGCTCCTGCTTATTCAGAATGGAGAAGACGATCTCGGCCATGACAGGAGTGTTGGCTATAGCCAGGGCGACACCCGCGCAAGCCATGAGAATCCACATGAATGCCGGGACCGCGAAACTCTCAAAAGCTTCAACGGACGTGAGGCCCAGGAATGCAGGAACGCTACCGAGAAAACCGGTAATGGCAAGCCACTTGCCTCCATGGTGATCCGCGAGGCGTCCAGACAAGATGCAAAACAGGGAGGGGCCGTAGAATGCGAGGAGCATGAGGCCGACTTTGGAGCTGTCCCATTTGAACGTCTCCTCCATGTAGATGGGGACGGCAATATCCATCGTGATCCTGCACAATTCAGCAATTGTCACGACAAGCCCCCAGCCGACTTACAAGATGTGGGCAGAAGCCCAAGTGCCAAGCAATGCCCCTAGTATCCTCCAGGATCGGAAAACAGTCTTGATATAGACACGAATCGGGGGAATCCGGCCTCTTTCTCGCTCTGAGCAAAGCGTCTCTACGTTTGACAGCTCGTTGTTGGATGGTGCCTCATTGGGTACATCTTTTTTTTCTGGTTCGGCCTCCAGATTTGGCATCCATTTCCGAGCAAACCTCGTCTCAACGAGAAAAACCCTCATGAAAACGTCGATAAGAGTCAAGCCCATGATGAGTGCGTAGACAGCATCCTTCCCGAGGGCCTTCAAAACCGAACCAGCGACAGGAGGTGCAGTAGCGAGGCCGAAGCAGAGAGAAATGTCAGCATAGGCCAGGACTTGACCGATTTCGCCCTGACCAACCGTATCGACGATCAAGGCAAGGCCGATGGTCCAGATGAAGCCTGCACTGGCGCCTTGAAGGACGCGGCCCAGCAGGAGTACATGCGTGCTTGAAGCCTCCCAGAGACACACGATCCCTGCCAGGAGAAACGCGAGGCCCATGAGAAGCGGAAGACGGCGGCCTTTGGACGTGTCTGCGAGGATACCAGCGACGGGGCTGACGATCAAGGATGCGACGCTATATGCAACCATGGACCATCCAGTAAGCTCCAGGACCGAGTCTTTGTCCACGCCCAGCTGGTCTTCCACGAGGAATGGAATTGTGACAACGGTGCTCGCGTAGAGGAAGATGTCGACGTAGATTCCGAGGATGACAGTCGTGATGATGAACCCTCGGGAGGACCTTAAACCCAAGAACCAGGGTCTGGTCCCTGAAGGCTCATCTGATTCATAACCTCGAAGGAACTCCTTGAGATCCTTTACGAGAGATGCTTTGGAAGCCGGCATCATGGTGTGAGGTGCCCAACGAAAGTAGAAGCGGCCAGTGAATTAGGCAAGCGAAATCAGGAAGCGCCATAGTCGTCGAGGGTTCTCATATAGCTCTCTCGGAGCTCGGGGGCTCCCCAAAAAGCCAACATTGCATCTGATTGAGGAGGGTTGTGTAGAGTTAAGCATTGGCCAGACAGGTGGCGGTGATGTCGCAATACTTGAAGCTTCGCGGGATGCATAAAGTTGCGGGACTTTGAATGCGAATCTTAATAAATCTAGGCGAAGACATCAAGTGAAGTTTGGGGTCTACAGGTAGGCCACACACGGACAGTGTGTAATAGTATTGATAGCACAGTATGCCCATCTGTGGGGCAGGACTTTTTTTTTCGTGATGTCGACATTCCCTGCATTCTCCTGCAACACTCGCAACTCTTTCCTGACAACCTCCAGCCTCTCATTTCACTCATCCTGCAGCCTAGTCATCATGGCTCCAATCGAGGAGACTGGCGATCAGTTCGCCGTTCTTCCGATCAAGATCCCCGCGACATCATCCTACCCAGAGACGGCGATCCACGAGGTGCGCGTGCGACGAAATGCGCCAAAGATCCCGACCGCAAATGACTCTCGAAGTCTATTCCTCAAGAACATACCCGCAGATAGCACCGAGCCCCATTTCCGCGCTGTTTTCTCCGACCTCGTGGGGGCTGGGCGATTCGAGAGCATCGCCTTTGATGACGAGACCAGGACTTCGCTGCCCATCGACCCTGCAGAAGCCACGAAACTCACAGGCTTCGCTCGAAAGAGGAAGCGCGGGGACGTCGAGGCAGAAGAGCGGGAGCGGGAAGAGGAGGCGGCACAGTTGCCCCAGATCTGGCCGCGACGAGTACAACGGAGCAGCAGCACGGCCATCGTGTTGCTCGCCGACGACAAGAGCGTGCAGCTGGTGCTCAAGGCGATTTCGAAGCTGCAGAAGACAAAAAAGTATCCTTCGTGGGGCACCGGCCTATCAGACGAGGTGCCAGCCCTCGGCTCTTCGTGGATAGCCTCGCATCTGCAGCTCTCCAGGGTCGATAAATCATCGACGCAAAAGGCCGTGCACGCATTCTTCAACGCGTTCAACCGCAAGGAGAAGGAGGCTGCGGACCTGGCCAAGCGTCTCCGCAATGAGCCCGACGAGGATGGCTTCGTGACGGTTACTCGTGGAGGCCGAGCTGCTCCCGCCAGCCGGAATGAGGCCGAGGAGGCGAAGCGCCGCATGGTGGAGAAGGACAGCAAGAAGAAGTCCGAGACGAAGGACTTCTACCGCTTCCAGATGAGAGAGCGGCGCAAGGCGGAGCAGGTGGCCATGCTCAAGAGGTTCCAAGAGGACAAGAGGAAGGTTGATGCGATGCGTGAGAAGCGGGGGAAATTCCGGCCAGAAACCTGAACCCAATTAGGTTGGCATGAATATGTAAGTTGAAAGATTCTTTTATTGCCATTGTCTTCCATGATGACGTCGCGGGGCCATCGAAGCATGAGGGGGGCCTGAGGAGACTCAGGCTTTCCCTCCGGGTGCCGAAAACAACCGCGATACATAATCTTCTCAATTTGTCTGAAATCTCTGAAGCGTATCTGTTCTCTTGTTGGATGTACCCAGTCGAGTTGGTGCTGACCAAAGAGCCAGGACACCACACGTTGTTGGGTTACGTGCTCAACTCGAGTAGTAGTATGACCGAGGCCGACCCAGGGATGGGAGCTTGGTCGAACATACCTGCACGGGAACACCCCAGCCAAGCATATTGCTCGAGTGAGAGGAGTCGCTGAGCATCTGGTTGATGCACCGGCGCTATCCCGGAGATGAGGTCGGGAAACCACAAGCGGGCTGACATCAGGAGTTTCTCGCAGCTGGGGGCTTTGGAAGACTCAACGCGTCTTCGACACACAAGGCAGCGATTCGATCCACGGCGTTTCGGGGACGTCTTCCCATCCGCTACTGTCCCCGCTACGCTTGAATAGCCAGCCATCTAAGCATAGCCCAGAACACTCCATCCCACGATAGATTAGCCATTCGGCAATGACAGACCTAATCCCAATACTTGAAATCTGCGTTCAGACTCGCATGGGCTCTTTCTCTTGTGATTAGCAACCCTGGCCCTTCATGGGAAAAGCGGCATCATGGATAGGTCTGAAATGCGGCCTCGATGCACAATTGTTTTGATGCCTTGACCGCCTTTGATACCCAAACTGCTCCGCTCGTCCAGAAGTCATCGACATCTGGGCCTCTGCCACAGAAACGCTCCCATAATCCGACAAAGTGGTTGTTGTTGAGCAGGCGCCAGTCGATGAGTGGACCTGTCGACCCAGGCGACGGCCTCGAAAAGACCTCAACCGCCCATTTGAAGGCTTTGCAGCTTTGGAGAGCAAATAGACAGTCGTTTTGTTCTGCAATGCCAGTTGTCGATACATGTCTAGTCAATATCCTGGTCGCCTTGTTGGGTCCGAGCCCGACGGCCAGCCCACGCCTTAGTCATCTCATTGGGTGATGCATTGTTTACTTTCCCCGCATAGCAACCAACCCAAACAAAGCTCAGCTCTGTATATGCGCAGCCCCATTCTCGTTTGGATCAGCTTTTCAAGAGGAAGAAAAAAAAAGGCGAATCGACAAGTCGAGAGCTTTCGAGGACATGAGTATCAATGTTCCAGGCGCACTGCAGTTCTCTCCCACAGCATGATTGACGCCGAAAACCTCCGTACAGCATCTCTGTACATCAACAACCAGCTCCTCTCGAGAGGGCTCCTTCGCGATGGCCAGAGCATTGATTTCGCCAGCGCCGCTCTGGTGGGCGGCAACGCTGCGGACACGATGGGCCGTATTGTGAGCGTCCTCAATGACCTAATCCTACGGCGCGATGTGCGTGACCTTTCCCTCTTCTCCTCCGCGACCGCACACTAACCAGCGCAGCGCGACGCCGAACACCGCGAATCCCTCTCGGCGACGATGAGGAGCCTCCGGGCCGAGAACTTGAAGAGCACCAACGACATTGCGCGACTCACGGAGAAGCACACCGAGGCGAAGAGGAAGCTCGACATCGCAGAGGCATCCGAGGCCGCGCTCAAGACGCAGATGAAGTCGGCCGACGCCGCCATCCGTGGGCTCAAGGAGGAGATTGTTCGCACAAAAGGACTGGTCGCCCAGGCACGCGCTGCCTGCGCTACGGATGTGCGCCGCCGCGACCGCCAGATCGATACCCTCAAGAAACAACTCGGCGAGGCCGGTCGCTCACGGGGGTCGAGGGTCAACCCAGCCGTCACCAGCATCACCATCACGGGCGACATTGGGGGGGAGAAGGCGTCGCCAACACGGGGGGGCAGCACCGCGGCAGATGACTACGACCTGCGCAACGAGACGAACTCGTTCCTGGCAAAACTGGCCCAGAACCTCAGCGAGGAGAACGAGGCAATCCTGACGGTAATGCGGAAGACGATGCAGCAGCTGCGCGACATGAGCGGCTGGAACAACGGTAGCGAGGATGGCCTCGTCATCAAGCGACAAGGGTGGGAGGAGATGGCGGCAGAGCTGGACTCTGTCCTGGACCACATGCGGACGATCCTGACGAACCCCTCGTTCGTGCCGATCGAAGAGGTCATGGTGCGCGAGGAGGAAATCAGCCGCCTCAAGGAGGGCTGGGTCAAGATGGAGAGCCGCTGGACTGAGGCCGTCCACCTCATCGACGGCTGGCGCAAGCGCATGGCTGCCAACGGGAGGCCCATCTGCGAAGAGGAGCTCCAGATGGGGTTGCGCCTGAGCCCCGTGCGTGTCAGAGACGTCGAGGAGACCAGACAGGCAATTGGGCTGCGGCTCTCCGCCGTCGCCGAAGAGCCCGAGGACGATGACCACGTGCCGAACTCGCCATGCCCGTCAACCCACCGATCCCCGCGGATGCAGACCGCCGACGATTACGACCAGGGCCATGAGAGCGATGCTGAATCCGAGTTTGACGATCATGTGCCCGTGGATGAATATGACGTCGAGGAGCCCAACGTCCAGATCCTCCAGCAATCAACCGCCGTGCCCATCTTCCAACGAGACCTCGAGTCCTCGCCGCTTCCAGAGCCTCCCCAGCTGAGTCCGCTCCGAGATTCTGCATCGGCCGGGAACCGAGGCTCCCTGCGCCTCAGCAAGCCTTCCAAGAAGCAGGCCGATTTCACAGCAATCGTCGAGGAGGATACCTGGGATCTTGCCGCTGCAGCCGACCCTATCCCCATCCGATCGACACGAGACCGCGTGTCCTCTGCCTCGTCCCTCGATGAGGTCCTCCTGGTCAAGGCCCCAGAGCCCGCGCCTCGTGTGAGTGAAACAAGGCCATCAACGCCCCGGCGCGAGAGCCCCAGGCGCAGCGTCGACAAGTCCGACTCTCAGTCCGCACCCATTCCATCGTCCCCCAGCCGCTCTCCGCGCCGCAACGCTTCGCGTCTGCCCCTACCGCGAAACGCAGACCCAGCACCCCAGCAGAGCCCCCTAACCATGGCGACGATCGCCGCGAAACTCGCCGCCTCCGAGCGAGAGGCCGACGCAGCACGTGTCCGGGCAAAACTCCGTGCCGCCCGCGGTACTCGCGGCGTCAAGAAGCCCACCATCGCCCCGTCGCAGCCAGAGCCCCGGCCTACCGAGTCACCCAAGCAGGAGCCAGACGCCAACAGGATCCGTCTCGAGGACGTGGACCCGGTGAAGCGGGACCCAGCGCAGGCGGAAGAGCAGTTGAAGCCCGAGAAGAGACGGCGTGATCGGCGGACGAGCAAGACTGCTTCGCGGCGGAGGAGCACGCTGAGTCCGTGGGAGCTCGAGAGCTTGATCACGGGCAACGTACAGTAAACGGGAAATGCGGTGACGATGCTACGAGCTTTGGAATGGGGCTTTGGATATCCATGGGAAGCTTGCTTGTTGAGCGTACATTTGTGTGGCGTTTGGTGTAAAGGATGGGGTCTCCTAGGCCGGGAAACTGAGTCTCTAATACAATTGCATGATGTGGATGGATTCTTGGTAAACCAGCCATGATATCCCATGTAGTTTCGGGTATCAAAATGCAATCTTGACAATTCACGGAAGAAGAGCATGGTGCAAACGAGGCACCAGTATACATGTTAATCATCAATTCCTGAGATACCAACTTGACAAGAATAGTGTCCGTCGAACCGTTCCATCCTCCGTTCCGTCCCAGTAAGGAAATGGGCAGAAATGCCGCCAGGGTGGCAGAGAGAGGCCGGGACACGGGGGTCTCCTGTAAAGAGGGTTGGCCGTTTCAATTTGGACTGACGCTGGTGCATACAGCCACCCTGTGTTGAGGCCAATCCCTTGGTCACCCAGCCACCAGTATCATGTATACGCGAAGAAAAAGCAAACGTTAGCTGAGTCGGTGTCATTCATCCATCCTGCTTGTCCATTCCATAACCTTGAAATTCCAGAATCCTGTTAACTCCAATACCAGATCGTGGCTGATGCCAGGCTCTTACCCTGGTTCATCTCTGTGTTCTTGTTCCGCGTCCTCGCCAGGGGCCGATATCAACTCACCAAAGGCCAGGTCCTTAAAGCGTAGGGGCCGTGGCAATGAGAGCTGACATGACAGCAACACCCCCTAGGGCAGCATAGCCAACCACCTCGGCAACACGGCGGAGACGTTTGCTTGGTGGGGGGGTGGCGGCCACCGAATCCACCAGCTGGGTGATCTCAGGAGCACGAGCCTTTGACTTGGTGCGGTAGTGTCGTCGACGTCCCAAACGGGCGGTTCGGGATTCAAAACGCTCCTCCTCGGGTGTAAGTTGAGACATATCTTCGGCCTTTCTCTTCGATCGAGGAGTCTCAGCCGGCTGACGAAGGGCAATGTCAGTCAACTCAACATCCCCGTCAACATCAAGGGCAGCATCTTGGGGAGCGTTGTCAGAGGATTCGACAAGCGTGCTGATTCCAATGCAGCTCTTCTTGGTAGGCTCAGTTGGCTCCTCCTGGGGCGTGGCTTTGAGCTCCTCGGCTGCCTTTTTGCTCACTTCGAAATGATATGCAGATGTTTCGTCAAGAATAGGCGATGCATCAGTCAGAGGAGGTTCAGGCTCTTCAGGAGGCGTGTTCAAGAAATCAACACCAGATGTTACCAGAGCAGAATCAGCAAGCCGGAGACCCCCACCAGTCTGTACTTCGAGTATTTCTTTCTCCGTCTGGTTGGAATTCTGTGAATCGACAACAGCTGCTTCGCCCTCGTCTACCAACAAGCCAGGCCACACTTGGTGACCCGAAGCTTCCATCCTAGTCTTTCGGAGTGGCTGTTTTGCAGGTTGTGGATGGGATCCGAGAGCATTAGCTCGATTCTCCGCCCGAGCAGCAAAGTACTCGAACTTGCCAGTCTTTTCACCCATGATTTCGGCAGTAGTCCTGAAATCCGGCTTTTGGGGTGGTGTGTATCGGCCCAAGGTCATGGCTTCTGAGATTGAGGGCAATCTTGGTGGCGGGGGCGTGGAGGCAGTGACAAAAAGGTTTGCCGGCTCAATAGGTGGGAGGTCCGAGTTCAACAGGTAGCTCACTGCGCCAACTTGAGTGCTGCTCTTTTCGTGGTCTGCGAGCTGTGATGGGCCGGTCCCTGGAACTTCAGCAGGCAAAGCCTTTGTCTGGCTTGAGGTGGGACTGTGGATGTTCTCCAGCATATGCGAGGGGCCATCATCAGCTTCAGGAAGCTCCTCCACAGGGGCATCGCTCATCGAGTTGACTGGGTCATCGATAGGGCGAGCATTGTCTGAGAAAAAGTCAATAACAGACAAATAATCTTCCCACTGGTCGTCCTCACAGTCGCTGTCCTCAAATTCATCATGCTCTTCAAAATCTGGTTGGTCCAGTAGTCCCACTGAATCGTCGTCATAGTAGGGTGAGATAGATCGGGAGTCATCGACGCTCTCATTGTCCGAGTCATCTGCGTGGGAGCTCTCGGTGTCCATGTCTGTAGACTGCGATAAGTTGATGTCGTCCTCCTCTTCATCCCCGTCTTCCTCCAAGTCCGAGAACGACCATGCGGCATCAGGAGAAACAGAGAGATCTTCCTTGGAAGCTTCCGGCTGCAGATGAGGCAAAGCCAGCGCCACAGTTCCTTCGAGTGGTTTTTCGATCGAATTGAGTGGGAGAATAGCACCGAGTGTATGGTCCACATCATCTCTCACGTTAGACAGTGGGTATTGGTCGTTGGAAGTCAGATCGATAGGCGACCGGCTGGGCGACGACGAGGGGAAAGCAGCAGGATGGATCTTCAGCGTGCGCAAGATTTCGTAGCTGTTGCTGACCTGGCGATCATCTTCGCTGCCGGAGTCTTCCACATCAGTATCATCGGGAACCCGGAAGACTTTGGGGCGATCGTCAGGGCTAAGGATTTGGTCAGCTACAGAAATGTAAGGGGGGATGAAATGCTTACTCGACAGTCCCGAATTCGAGACGTGTTTCCAGGGTGCAAGGGGGGTACCGATCCATGCCTCTATCGATAGAGATGCCAAATCTCAGTCTGTCGCCACTCGCCAAGACAGAAAGGACGTTTCGAACAAGACGTTCTCCGTTTTTGAAGGTCCCATGAAGGGATCCGGTATCCTTAATATAGACCTTCTGAAAGAACAGATCAGCAATGCGACCAGAAAAAGTCAAAAGCATAAACTCACCTGCTTGTCAACATCAAGCTTGAAGTGTGCATGGGTGCGGGACATGACCGCCGAGTCGAACCAAGCGTTGTTCTTGCCAGCCTCGTAAGATGTGTTTCGCTTGCTCGTGCGTCCGATTTCCATCGTAGGCTTCTCCTTGGTGAGGAAGAAGCGGCGATCAGGGAACGGGAAGTCCGAAGGAGGATCAACGCTCGAGAGCGTGACCAGCACTGCGTGGAGTTAGCTGACGAGGGCCAAGACCAGACACAGCTCCGTTGTATCTGTCAAAGTTCAAGCTCACCTTCGTCGCGATACTGAGGGACTGCCATTTTGCCAGTATCCACGGAAATGTTTGCGCAAGATTAATCTTGAGCAAGAACGAGGTCCTCGAGGCTCTCGAATAGGTGAGGGGGTGTTTGGCAGTGCACAGCGTCTCGCATACACCCGCCTGGGCCCACGGCAAACGACGTCAGCGGGGCCGTCACGGCGAGGGAGTGCACGGCAGAGTTGGCGGGAGTGAGGGTCGAGCGCGATGCTTCAGATGGCGAAAAAGAAGCGGGAAATGGGATGAGGAGAAGGAGGAGGAGAAGGAGGGAGAAAGTCAAAGAGGAGAGGTGCAAGGCAGATGAATAAGAGAGTTAGACGAGGCGATGGTGACCCGTGAGGTGCTGGGAAGCCCGGAAGGTGAATGCGAGGTGGGGCAAGAGAGTGAGGTTGCTGCCGTATCAGGCAGACAGGTGACAGCCCGCAGGCAGCGATAAGCCGCTTATCGGCGCTCGGCGGGGTTGAGGCAGGTTAGTGGTCGACCCTGGTGGATTAGGAACACCGGGGCATCGAGCAAGAGGTGTTTGAAAGTTGCGCTGGTTTACTGAGGAACGCGGTTTGAAATATGATATAAGGCGCCTGGAGGTCGGGATTTCATCAGTAGGTGATGCTTTTATAGCATTTTGTTGGGCTGAGACAAAGAAAAATGGCTGGAGTTGACGTCCTAGGTACCTTGAGCTGATGCAGTTTCAGGGTCTAAGTGCAGTGGGAGCTAAGGGGGACAAAATACGTCGGCCTCAACCTAGAAAGCGTTGATTCCTTAGAATCTCCTGTGTAATCGAAGGCTATCAGGAGAAAAAAAAAAGCAAGACCCAGGTTAAGATCTTTGGTTTTTTTATAATATAATATTATACTACCTAGTTGAGCACAAAAAAAAAACCTGGTACCTGCCTAGGTAGTTAAACTGATCGGAGCTCAAAGGGCTCATGAATCCAAGTTGGTGGGGGATCCTGTCGGGTGGTTTTTGTCCCCCACCACAGATACCATCCTTGAGTCGCCGGGCGGCCCAGGTCGCACCGTACACTGCCGAGACACCCTGGATCTCGTCAACACCCGCCCCATGGACGTCTTGGCTCTGGTGCGGATCAGCAGCCTGACTACTTTGCATCTCTATGATCAAGAACTCTTCCGCGACTTCGTGGGTTTCACGATAAAAAGGACATCACCAACCACCCAGCTCAGGAAGGTTTCATTTTGCAACTCAGCCCTCGGAACAAAGAACCCACAGATGGATGCTCATGCGAACTTCAAGGTCGGACCGAGACCGGATGGGGAGCGATGGACGGATCATGGATAAATGGATGAATCAAAGGAAAGTACTGTACGGGCCGCTCAAGCCAAACTAACTTGAAAATGGCATGAAATATTTGATTGCGCAAATATCGGCCACTTTCGAGGCATAGCCGAATAGATGATGACCACCTGACGCTTTGCTGCTATCTGAGGTGGGCTCTCTCCCCATTCCCGCGGTGGGCCTCTGGTGGGCTTCCTAAGGTACTGCTGAATCCAACTCTGATGGGCTTGGGGTCGCCCGTTGACCGACAGCGCCAACCTAGGTTGACATCTAGGTATGGTTCGCAACCGTGAACGAGGCACCAAGGCATCAGCCAAGAGCTTACGTTTCAACCTCTCATTCGCGCAATCGAAGGTGAAATGCTGCAATTTGATCAGGCTCCAGGCTCCCTCCCGACGGGGTTGCAGTTTTGAATGAAGCGACCACGGCTGCTCAATAAAAGGCCGCGATAATAATAAATTTCCTTACGTCCTGCAAGGATACGGGGGACAAAGGAACCGGATTCAAGGCGTCCAGTTGACAAGAACTCGAGCTGCAGACTCCGGATTGAAGCCTCCGCGCTCAAGCCAGTCTCAGGGCCCAGTTTCATTAAGCACGACCAACACAGCTTCAAGCATCCCTCGCTTGCGTTGCAAGGTGCTCTCCTTGCCATACCATGGTTGCTCTTTATTTCCAGAATCAGGTCTCGCATCGTCACCAGTCGCCTCCCTGAGTCGAGAGCCAGCCCAGCCGTCCCCTGGAGCCCGAGCTGCCTGCCTGCTCATTCAGCCAAAGCGGCTTCAGCCAACATCCGAGGAGAGGCGCCAGATGTCTGCTGACTGGGCCAGCGCAGCGAGCCAATGTCCCCCTGATGACCCAACAAGACAGTCTGGACAGCGACACGGGCACAGCGACTGGCCAGAAGTTGACCCTTGCCGAGTCAATAACCTTTTTGGCCCTGAACGAGAGCAAGAAATCAAATGGCTGCCGTCTTATCGGTCCCGAAGCCTATTCTTCCCGAGGCTTGCTTCCTTCTGATCGCGTCCGGGCCAGCTGCGCCAGGTCATCCAGCAGCGCTCAGTGGCCCACTAGTCACACCACCTCATCACCGTAGCCAGCTTCATT
Source organism: Fusarium nematophilum (assembly GCA_033030565.1). NCBI lineage: Eukaryota > Fungi > Ascomycota > Sordariomycetes > Hypocreales > Nectriaceae > Fusarium > Fusarium nematophilum. The sequence goes on from JAVIXY010000157.1 coordinate 82,335, forward strand.
CCGTCACCCACAAAAATATCGCGGGAAATTCACAAGCGATAAGGGAAATGCGGAAGGACGCGCTCCATGGCAGGACATTACCCTGGGCGCGTAAATTGATCATCTATCTCCTGAAGGCCACGGAGGCTGCACCCAGGTACCAAA